>DWGJ01000875.1:0-24039 GCA_018246895.1 Aspitha aspitha aspitha | reverse complement strand
AGGTACAAAAAGGCGAACTTAATGCTAGAAGCATTCTCTTCCAGTTAAACCTTTGGGCAGTTAAGAAAGCGACGAAGAAGACGAACATTTTTATTATATACATGATTGTATAAAATAAAAATATAAAATAAAATGTGGGAAAAGTAAGATCTTATGATGTTCACTGATTGTAATATTGTACAAGCATATTTGGAAAACAGTTTTTTCCCATTTACTAAATATAGAAATACGATGTTTTTGAACGATTGTACATTTAACAGTTTCGTAGGTAGCTCTGACTCATCTACTGGGGTCGGGCCCCTCGCTGTTCTTAGCTCTGAAGGACAAACCCTTACCCTACGTTATGTACCAGTTTGCTAATACTTTAATGTTAGTACTATCTATATTTATATGGTTTGTAAGGGCGTTGAAACTTAACACATAACCTAACCTACGATTTTTTAGAATTTCTGTATATTACTCATATAGTAGGTATATTATTAAGGTATACTTTTTCAAAAAATTTATGAAGTAGTCATAGTAAGAACGCGATTGTTAGCATGAAACAAGAATAAATACAAAATAACGCGGTCACATTACAGTTTCAAATGGTTGAACTAAATTGATAGATATTAGCAATTGTGACGAGATTAGATCATGTTTAATTCATGATGCTAAATTGAACATTCAGTTTGACTTCAATTTGAAATCAATTACTATTTGGCTGGCTAATGGACATTAGTAGGTTTTCACAGTTTATTAAATATTTTCATATTCCAATAAAGTAATTTTTTTTAGTATCTCAGTGATGAAATATGTATGTAGTAAATATTGTGGCTATTTTGAATAATTATACAAATCTGAAAAAATATCAAATATATCTTGAATATTATGACAAGAACCTGAGGAATAGATTTATGGTGATACTAGATGAGTCCGCGGCTTCGCTCGCGTGGAGATCAGTGTGTCACAAAGTTTTTCCCGCCTAAATACCGACCCCGGGAGAATTATAGGATACAAAGTCCTACTAATTCTCGTTATTCCCGTGTAAATCACGATCCCTCCGGAACTCCGGGATAAAAAGTAGCCTATGTGTTATTCTGGGTCTTCAGCTATCTAAATACATACCAAATTTCATCGTAATCGGTTCAGTAGTAGTTTTCGCATTTATAATATTAGTAGGATATTACCTGACTAATTTTATTTAATAATTAAATTGTATCCGAGAGAGTTTGATGTGCAGTTTACATATTATTTCAAATGTCTAGTCTAGGAATCCAATACTCGCGGTACGCACTGTAAACTCTTCAGGGTTGTGTACCTTTTTAATACTAACTCATTATGACAATGGGCAACATCATGAGGAAATCTGAACAACTTTTCATGTTTTCAAAGACTATTATGCTTGGCAAGCAGAGACAATTTAAGCAGTTTTAAACTTCATTTTGAGTGAAAACCGTATAGTAAATAAATGTAATCTGTCCAAAGCAATCCTGGTAATGCACTGATTACTATATACGAGTGTGTCGTTGTGGTACATCGTTAAGTATTAATCGAAACCTTTAATCCGCAAATGGATTGACCACGTCCGTAATGGTCTCCATTATTATTCGTTTACTTGGTCTCTCTGGTCAGTTTCCTTACTTAATGGAATGGCAAAACGATTTATTGGTCAAGTTCGGACATTTACAGTCCACACATACGAAGTTAAATTTCTTCAAAACAGTTTCTTTAGGACACCGCACTTAAACATATATAATGACGTCATCACTACATAGTGTAAAACAAAGTCGCTTTCTCTGTCCCTATATCCCTATGTATGCTTACATCTTTAAAACTACGCAACGGATTTTGATGCGGTTTTTTTAATAGATAACAAACATCGTGAGGAATCTGGCACAACTTATAGTTCTCCATAATGTTCTCTGAGATGCATGAACTTGATGAACCTTCACTTGACTCTATCGTAAATTAAACTTGCCTTAAACTTGTTATTATAAAAGATAACCAGTGTCTTTTTGAGGAACAATAAAAACGGTAAAATGGTATCTTTGAAAAATACTTATCGTTATCGTTCCGTTCATAGATTGGTGTAGGCAAGTAAATATGCAATGGTCGCTCCATAAATGGAGGCTAATTTAAATATTAGATGCTGGTTGGCCTGCCGCCATGGCACGCTGCGTTTTCAAGCACCTAACGATCGCCGCAATCTACGACCTTGTGATGCTATAACCAGGGGATTGTTTATTAGGCATTCGAAAATTTACTATGCCATCCGTATTTTCAATATAAATATGCCTTTCAAATTGTATATTGTATTTTTCATGTATATGTTAATTTAATTTGAATGCAGTAGGCATTTAGACTGGCTAATATACATATAATACAATGCTAAAGAGCGACTTTGGATTGTAGCTCTGAAATACTTAGATTTCGGGAGGAGGAAACTTTTAAATATTTGTTTTGTTGTTGATTTGTAAACTCAATGTCATTTATTTATCGTACTTTCCTGCAATTATACATAATTAAAAATGTTTTCCTCCTTGTTATTTTCAGACGCGGTGGCGCTCGCAATAGAGCAATGGAAGGAGGGAGCGGCGTGGTGTACAGAGTGGTGGGACGAACGCGCAGCAAGGCGGACTGTGGCCAGCAGACCGAGCGGCAGCCTCCCCCCCCTCGGCAGGACACCACCTGGAAGAAATATACCGATTCACCTGGAGTCGGCGCTCCGCCCCTGGTAAATTTTATCTATTTGCTGTCGTTTACAAGTTACAGATATCTTAACATATCAACGAGTATAAGTAGGATTATAAATCAATACTACGTATTATATTTGAGAAAGGATATAAAATGGGCGTTGAGCGACATCTGTGGTAGCGAAAAATAAATTATTCTTTCATGGACATTAGGTACAGCGGATCGAAGTTTTGTAATTAACATCAAAAATGTTTAGTACATTTACTGTTTTTCTCAGCTAATAACAGTGAAATGTACTTACTATAAAATACTATAGGGTTTTTTTGTCCCAGTTCTAGCGTTCTGACTTCGTGTTCACAGCATAATCGCCGCCGACATTTAATATTGCGAACATAGGTGTTTCTGTTGTACAAAGCCTTTGCCTGGGAGTGCCATATTGCGCTAATTACACGCTGCACTGTAAATATCGTGCTGTGCAAAGCAGCCTTTACAAGCGCGTTACCTTGCCACAGTGCGTTCGTACGATTAAACTTTTTTATAAAGCGTTTATCCATGTATTAAGTCTCACATTTATTATGTATCAAAGTAATCTAATTTAATGGATTTTATTGCATCTTATAATTTTTTCAAAATGAAAAAGGTTAACTTTATGGAGTTGATTTGTTTTGTTTCTGAACTTCATACGTACTTAAATTTTTCCAAAATGAAATGCATACAAAATTGTTTTTTTAAACAAGTCAGACAAAAATATGATTTATAGAATCAGCCCGCGCCCGCGCCACCGAGTCCTTCCCACGGCCGGAAAGGGGAGAGGCGCACGGGTCACCATTCCCCACAGCATCACAAAAGGGAGAAGCTCACTGCCGCACAGCAACTTGGGATTGCACCACACCCTCAGGTGAAAATATAGCCTACATTCAATTGACTTAGTTATTCTGTTTGGTATTTAAAACAAGGGCTGCAATACCAGCAGGTTACCCAAGAGGTGTCAAGTTAAATTACTCTCTTTATGTGTGTTTATCGTCACAATTTGAGAGACATATTTCATATATTTATCGTCTACTATTTTGAAAAGAAATTGAAAGGGCAATTAGCGTTTCCACTTGTTTTTATTTTATCGAATTTCAATGTACAATAGCGAAACAACTGGACAGAATAAGGATTAGTCATAAGAATGGGGTAAAAATATTTTGTAAAGTAATCGGTAATTCCTATTATTTTCAGTATTCACCGAATTCATCTAGTCAGCATTCTTCAAGAAGTGGAACGCAGGTATGATTCTGAACTTCATTACGAGTTATTAATAAAAGAGCCGTACGCTAACGGGATTGTGAGTAAATTCCATCTCATGTTGAATAGTCCTTGCATCTTTATTGTGTTGGGCTATGTACATATGTTACGTACAAATATTGCAACTAATTTCAGTCATTGATGGTGTGTCTGAAATGTTATCTTAATCACCGCCTAGTATTTTTGTTATCATCATTTTGATAAAAGAGTATTAATTGCTTAGTTCAACACTTCTAGTGTAAAAGACCGGTAAGCCCAGAAGATGCTTATGGAGTCACTTCTACTGTGACACAGGAATAGGCGTAACTCCTTTGTACGGCACGTAAAAATTTATTGGTATTATCAGGTCCAATCTCCCAGTGGTCCGTCATCGCGACCATCGAGTGTCTCCAGCGGAGGCAATGGCAGCAGTTGCTCCTCTAAGGCGAAGGTTCCCCAGAGCTTCGGCTACGTGAAGAGACAGAACGGTGTTCAGCCGCCGCCCCCACCGGCCAACGGGCCGCCCCAGCACGGTCATGGTTTGTACATTTACTTACATATAAACATTCCATTATTTTCATTAACACAAAGCCCAAGTTACGTTCTGTGTCTGCATGGAAATCATACTATTATCCAAAACATACATAGTACTGAAAAATGGATGTAGGTACTAAAATTGCAGTAGATTATTAACGATGCACATCTAACTACATCATGTGTGGCCAAAACATGTTTATAACTCAATATTCATGTATGATAAGTAGGTATGTATTGTATTTGTAATATAATATTAGTTATAGTATAGTTGTTAGTAATAAAGTGAATTTTAATCTAAATATTTATTTATTAGATAGTCATTTTTATCTCTCTCTCTCTCTCCCAATTGTTTATAATCCTTACATTATTAAAACTGTTTCATTTTATTAATCATTTGAATTAAGGTGTTAATAAATGCATGCTTAATTGTTAATGCCACTACCCCTACTTACTTACGTTATTGGTATAAATAAAGAACATAATCATTAAATCTTTAACCCGCATCTCACATTTGTAAATAACAATCATTCGACGTACCCATCTCACATTCATTTTAGGGGGAAGAACAGCTCAAGTATCTGCCGTGCCCCGAACCAAGGTCAAGGTTTCCGGCGGCACTCAGACCTGCACCCAAGACTTACAAATACATAGTAAGTTGCACCTCATACCCAATATAATAATACAGAGTACCCTCATGCAAATCAAATTTCATTTAGGTACTTGCACTGAATAAATGGATTATTAATTTTTTTTTAACATATGTACAAATAATATTTATCTACATAAAACTCCGCTCAATATCGTACCTACATAAAATAACACAAATATCTAGATAAACGATCGATGTCCACTAATGTATGACGTCAATTAAATGCGTGTTTATACATACCTTGTAAATTACATATATGAATAAAACAATTTGAATTTATCCGAAAGACAGGAAACCAAAGCGTCTTAAACATTTGTGTCATATGATCGAAGAATCAAAACTGTAACAATGTGTAATGCTAATAATTAATGTTTGATAAGATTTTTAAATACAATTGCATTAAAGATACAAGGTGAAGTACATCTTATGCGTCACTCCTATTTAAACGAGGACAGTGCAACATCGATATTGTAAGATTCTTTATTTATATTTTTGGTTATAATGCGCTATCATTAGGCTTTTTATATTATATTAGGATTATACAATTTCCAAGTTCGTTGTATTAATCATCAGAAAACGGCATCGGGCCGAAGTCGTTCTCGCTGGGCGGCACCGCGGCCGCGCAGCTCTCGGCCTCCGTGCGCGAGCGGCTGCTGGGCTCGCAGTCGCTGCCCAAACAGGGCACGCACGAATTTGCTGCACTCTTCCACCATCATAGGTATGTAACCTTAGAACACATGTTTTTAGCAAGTAAAAACCACCAATATCAGTGCAATAAAACCGCCGCTGAGAGCAACGATGGTACCTGCTTACTATGATTTACAAGTGTGGCATAAGAGTTTTGCGTAAATGCTTATCATTGATGTAAGTTTTGGGAAAGAGTAACAGAAGATAAAATTTATAGTTCTACTTGTTATGCAATTCTTAAAGGCACTTAAGTACTACGAGTGATACGATACGTGAATGTTGTTTACACAGAACAAATTTAGGAGAGGTCGGGTAGCAATTGTCTGTCTGACATAATCAATTAAACAATTTTGCGAGACTCTTAAATGATTCAGTCATTTGAAGTAAAAGAACACAACACGTTGTTTCATACGCGAATGGATTTGCGGAGGCAACTTCTAATTGGAAATTCGGTTAATAGGTATCATGTTGTTTATAATTGTTAATGAAAAAAGTGTGATTAAATTATAATAGATACAATATTATTATTACAATCGTATGCCTTATTAAAAATGCTTTTAAAGCAGTAAGTACGAAAAACAATTAGTGTATATAATATTTATAAGAAAAATATTTGTTCCATTTCCAGACCAATGAACTTGTTGATAGAGCGGATTGAAACATTAATTATCGTTAAGTTAATATTTGATAGTTATGACAATAATAAATATTACATTTATTTACGAAAACAGTACTGATAAATTAATTCAAGCGCTTCGTTTTGTCTGTGGCATATTTTAAATTTTATTTTAATCAAACTCAGAACTCTGTCGATTTAAATGTTAACTAAATATCAAACACTCGAAAGATATTTATTACTATTGAGTAGGTATATTGATAGCAATATATTTGCTCATGGATAACATGACAAGTTTGTAAACATTCTTATCTTATTTTCTAATATTTACTGATATCTTTAAAAGTCATGGGAATATCGAAACTAGTCTTACGCTGTGCTTGGTGTGTAACGGATGCTCCTATTAAAACAGTCGTTTCTCTATAAAATTTACATACCTCGCAATAAATAGTTAATTATAAATCATATGTATCCTGTTTGTAAAAGTAGTCACAAGCACGTGGAAAATAATAATATTCGTAAAGTGTAAGTACATAGTATTTGTGACTAAGAGATATAGTGATAGCGTTACAGCCCCGACATTCCGAGATCTGGGGTTCAAACGTTGGCACGCATCTTTGAGGTTACAAAGTTATGTCTACTTGTTATTCCACTCAGATAATACTCTGATAACTGTGTCTAAGTAATTGAATAGTTAAGGAATTTCAAAAATAATATTTACTTTACTTTCAGAATTACACCGAGGGGCGGAATGAAGATCAGTGACGGAAGCTTATCTGACACGCAAACATATTCTGAAGTGAAATCAGATTATGGTATACCATATGCCCCGTGGCTGAGACATAGGTAAATACATATGACATTGTTTGTATGCGAGTGCCGTGTTTATTTTAACTGTATTTCTTGCAAATTATATAGAATCCTATTAATGTTTGTACAGTACCGACAATCACCATGTATCATCCCTTGACCATTCTGTACGTTCACTAAATGTGTGTGCATTTTGTGTGATTGCCTCCAGTGTTGAGTTACTGCGAGATATATTAACACAAAGTGCTTCACATCTGTCTGTATCATTACGTCACACGCTTCTGCAGTCCTTTTCTAAATGGCCAGTTGTAGATATTTTTGTTTTTATTTAAATTTTATTACGAGACAAAGGTACAGCTGGCCAGCATGAACCCTCATCTCTTTTGCCCCTTTCAGCAATACATATTCGGCAAGTGGACGCCTTTCCGAAGGGGAATCGATGGAGTCCCTAACGTCGCTGCACTCGGCGCAGGCGCACAACCACACTTCATCCTCTAACTCACACCACCGCAGCTCACTCACACACAATAAGCTCATCATGCACCGAGACGCGCAGGGCTCCAGACTAAACAGAAGCAACAGTATTAGGTGGGTCCCCGTCTCCGGTTTCAGTTCACTTCCTTGGGTTCCTTTTACTCTGTGGCCTCTTTACAGGATCAACTTAAATATAGTTAGTGTTCTCACACGTTTCCCAATTGATATTTCCTATCACTGTGCTTGACGGCCATACCTTCCTCCATTACGAGCATTCTGTACCATTTGTAGCTAACACTTGTATAGTCTTGAATGTTTATGTATTTATTTATTATGTTTATTTTTACTATATCTATCATCTAACTGTATTCGAACGTGATGTAAACCCCTGTTTGTTGATTAATTTTAGCTACCTCAGAGATAGGACATTCCCAAGGTATGCCACACACCAGGTTGTCAGTTTATTCATATTTTGGCTTCAATGTGGCACGCTTCACTGAATCTTTAACTTTCGCATGTCTTAAACATGGCACGGCTTGTATATTCAATCAGTTTTCCTTTCGTCATGTAAATATAATTTTTTTAATTTACACATTCATTTCTTTCTTTTGTAATTTTCAGAAATAATCGCTATTTTTAATTATTACGTATGTCAGTTGTTTTAATTGTGCGAGTACACGAAACAATGTAAGCAACTATGAAATATTTGCTACGTAAATATTTTAAATCGTATTAATAATGATTTGCACTATTATGTTGCGGCGTGATTGAGTATTATTTTTATTGTTTTCAATGTTCCAGTGAGATTTCTTAGGTACTGTAATATAGTAAATTGAAGGCTTTTTTCAATCTGCTGTCTGCTAAATGTTGACTTTGTGCCATGTACGCTACAGGCCTGCAGTGGCTCGTATCGTTCGCGTTGTTACGCATCCGTGATCGTTGCAGGTCGACAAAATCTGAGAAGCTTTATCCTTCGATGCTGCAGAGGTCTTCGGAGAGTGACTATGAGCCATATTATTGTTTACCAGTGCAATACGGGCCAGGAGGGCAAGGTGAGTTTAAATATGAAAATCTTAATGAAACCTTAATTTCCTTATTATTCTTATATAAATATTATTTTACGCTTTATCACATTCTAAGTGTATGTATTGTAATAGGTACTATATTTATCTTCTAACGAACCTCGGTTAACGGTTTTTGTAACGTATTTATAAAATAAAGTTCTATAAGTACTTTAGTTTTAAATCACAATAATTTTAAAGTAAAACACCGCTAAATGTGGGGAAAACGAATGACTTTCATATAAAATCCCCACCGGAATCCAGTCACAGGTGTTTGCTCTTAGTTAAGTAAGAAACTCGTACGAAAATGCAATGGTGTAAATGTTTCAAATGTGTACCTAAGGTCTGAACTACGGCGTGTCGGAGCCGCCGTCGCCGTCGCCGCGCTCGGCGCTTAGCCCCACGCACGTGCCGCACGCACCGCATGCACAGCACGCTCAGCACGCACAGCACGCTCAGCACGCACAGCACGCTCAGCACGCACCCGCCGGCGCCGCGCACACGCCGCGCCACTCGCACCACTACCCCAAGAAGAACGACGACGGTGAGCACTGGCTAGCCGCGGCCTAGTCCGTTTAAAATCATTTCATCAAAACAAAACTCCGCTGCTACACATGTGGCTAACGTATGTTTTATATAATACTAGTGGACCTGACCACGCATTGTCGTGGTTATATGTTAAATCATGTCAAATATCGTGCGTTCAGAAATTTATTTTATATAACAAGTTATACACAATTGACATTTATTATTTATTTTATAAAAACTCGGTATCCTATCTTTTAAGTTCGATCGAATAATAGATATGTACAAAATTTCATTGATATCGGTTCAGTGGTTTCGGAGATTATCGCAAGCGAACATCGTGACACGGGATTTTCATATATATAAGAGATACTACTTTTTTAAAGCAATTTATGCGTTAAAAAATGTAACGGCGTATTGTAAATATCGTATTTACTTAAATATATGACGAAGCTCGGGGTATCTCGCCAGATACTAGGCAATATCTATATAACAATGCACCGGATTAATTCAGCGTGTATTACAGCCGAAACAGACTTGGTAATACCCGCCAAATGAACAATTAAGTTTTGTCTGCACTGTATAAAACGTATAGCAATTAAATACACAAATTTTAAACAAATAAAGACGTTTGTTCTTCATTTAACATTTATTGCTCGTTACATTATTGATAACATATTTGTAGTTCATTGCCCTAAATGGTTTATCTGTTCAATATTGATATGTTTTCGCACAGTCCACGGCTCCACCGCATCGCTGGTGTCGACAGCTTCGTCTCTGGCAGCCGGCGCTGGCTCCGAGGAGCGACAAGCTCATGAAGTACGTTTTAATACATTTACCAACATTTCTACATAATATAATTTAATATTTTTACGTAATACAATACACCTTAAATTTCCAAACAAGTGTTCATGTTTACTTGTTATTCTCCCGTGCTGTGTTGTTATGCCTTCCTACTGCCAAAAGATAAAAACAGGAAAAAATTTGATCTAAAATACAGCAAATTAATTATTTTCCTTTTGTGCCTTGTTAATTTACATCTTTGTTGGTTAGTAAAGATCGCTATTAAATATATAAATTAATAAAATCTCATATGTCGATTAATTTTCAATCCTATTAGGATTTTAAGCTGTCGTTATCTTAAGCAAATACAACTTTGAACAGGTACGGAAACTCCGAAGAGAACTTGCCGATGCAAAGGAAAAGGTGCACACTCTGACCACACAGCTGACGACCAATGTAAGTAGTTCCCGTTACTTTCTAATAGTTTTAACCAACTGTCTCTATAAAGCTACGACTAATTAGTCAATTATCGAACTAGCATATATATGGTTTGATTATTTCCGTTTACCTTTAACGCAAGCGGAATATAATAATTAATTTTGAAAAATAAATACACGGAAAAGAAAGTTGTATTAAGAAAATATCCGATATGGTTACAGATCAGTGCACTTTAATTTTACATACAAAAAATAGATTGGAATTATGTATCTTTTATATTGAATTGTCATGTAATTTGTGATATTTATGAATTTAACAGCCATCCTATCTGCCATCCTGTTCAGTTCCATGAACTGAACGAATATATACAGAATACCCTCTTGGCTAGACATTATTCAAAATAAAAATTACTTTCAGATGTCTCGCTTTAAGTGCCTTGGAACTATTAAGAAATATTGCAATTATCCTAACTACTTGCATTATTGTACTCTACGTTTTTGTTACTAAATTCTTAATGCAAAGGCCGAAGATGTCACTTCTTACGTTATGTTGACATCGTTCTGCTCGGTTAGTTTTCAGTCAAGGCCCTATTAATGGAATTATGTATCTTTGCCCTTATCATGTATTAAGGTCATAATAATATGAATAATTGTATCATATGAATGAATATCTCGGCATCCATTTCTAATGGGTTTGTTTATGTCAAAAAAATCCTATATTGCTATATACTTAAATTGCTTCTTATTTGATGTACCTATGTATAACAATCATTCGACAAAATGTATGTATTAGTATAGATTATTCCGAGGCAGTAATTTAAAATTAAAACAGTATTAATTCATAAGTTTCATTTGTTCGAATTAAGGCAAAGGTAATAGATAATCCGTTAGGTCACCAGGACTTGATTCAGTAGGTAATAGGATATAGTTATTGTAGAAAAAAGGTGTAGACTTACATCGAGTAATGTAAGCGCGTAATGTTCATGCCCTGATACGGCTGACATAGTTTTCAGAATACGCTATATTTTATGTGCGTGCTACTGGTTTATTTGAGATCGTACGTACATCTTGATATTAATTTATTGAACCCAATATGAGTCAGCTTCGATATGTTGTATTTCCAAATATATCTTCCATTATATTTGTTCGGCATAGAATGTTAGGGCGCTGTAAGTTTAACAGTACCTACGTAGCTTATATGTAGTAACGTGTATTATTGTATTATGGTTCGTATGCCTCCGTATTCACGCTCCATGAGTATCTTAGGAAGTTCGAATTGACATGTATATACGAATATGTATGTATCATAAAACTCAATGCTTATTTACGTTTCATGTCCATTTAGAGAATCCATCATTAGCCAGTTTGTATATTTAAGGAAATGCCGCTTAGCATTACCATTTCAAATTGTTGAGTACATTGACAACATTTCCTTTTCTTAGCTGCTTAATGAACAAAGAATAACCACAAATGAAATATGAGTAACTAGTCAAGCGTGTTGCACGAGACGGCGCGCCTTTCACGAAATGATATTCTCATTCATAACCAGTACATCTACAAGGGAATATTATGTTACCGTTGACAAAACAACGATTTACGGCCGTATAAGTAATCGTCATTATTAACTCGAATATTGTTTATAAACAATGAAACTTTGTAGTGTCAATGCACTAAAATCGAGTTTATTAAATAAATATCGCTGATACGACCGTTAAGAATGTAAACTAGAACTTAGCTTACGAAATATGAACAAATATTATAGGATCTGCGAAACGTAAAATTCCATAGCATTTAATAACTATTATTTACAATAGCTCATTCATATATATCTATATCTACAATACGTAAGACTGCATTTTATTTTACGCTACAACACGAAGTGTAATTCGTTTCTTAAGTTGAATAAGCAGACGAGTTCCATAAATGACGATTGAAAATCACTAAAAATCAGTACATGGTAATGATTCCAATTCAAAGAATGAATAATGTGCAATTTATCAGTGTCGTTCTATTTACAATTGCGGTATGCCATCGATAAAACACAAGAACGGTTAGTTTTCCGGATATCGAAGTCGAGATGAAGTGTCGCCGGCGAAGGATCAGATAATACCATTCGAGCTGGGGTCGGTCGAGTCACACGGCCGTGAGACGTGCGGTCGTTTCGATGCCATATCGGGTGTTGGGAATGTGTGCCAAACGCCAACTGCACTGCCACTGTCAACCTCTATGTCAGATCTCTGGGCCACGTACGTGCGTTGTACCTAGTCAAGCACCTCGGAGGACATAGCGCGGTACGATAAAACAAAACGCTCGCCCGTATTTAGAATTGACTAATGTGAGTGGCGGGCGCTTTCCGGAATCCGATGTCTGTCACTTTGAAACCAGACTCGACAGTTTACGTGGGTTCTTATGTATCTGCGCAGCACTTTAAACATAAATTATTCTGCAATGAACATATTTATTTATGGTGAATTAGAATGAAATTACCTGACCTTCAATGTGCAATTTCAGGGGTCTTTAACAGCATGGAGCTTAAAATAACCTAAATTTTAAGCTTAAACCTATTTTTTTCACATTTTGCAATAAAAGTTTTCCGGAATGTGCTATGTAATTGGATAAATGCCTACAATGTTTAGCTATAACCGCAATAGACGATAATAAAGCGTGCTACCCAATGGTTAAATTAATACTCGCGTAAAATTTCGTATTTTATATTCTTACTCAAGCAAATAATGGCGTTAAATAGGAACTTTTCCTATTGTGAATTCATGTAAAGTTACCTCGTAAACAGCGGCTGTAAATTTTGAAAATCGTAATAAAATGCATATAAGTGTATGGCATTATTTCATTTTACAATACCAACAATGCATTTCAATAAACAATGCGCGCAGTATCCTATGTTTAATTACAGGCATTGCTTAGAGTTTTACTCATCCTCATTGTTTAAGAACGCATTAAGGTGATTGTGTTACTAACGAGTACCTTTCTCAATAAAGAACTATAGAACAATTGAAAACACGGTACGTTGCTTAAATACTGGTGTCGGGATGGTTAGAATTAAGATCACGAGTTTATTATGCTATGTTATGATTAGAGTTAGAATTAGAAGTATGTACAAATGAGTGGTTCGTAAATATCTGAATAGTTTTTATTTACTACGTTGGTATTGGTGAGTCTAGTGTCTTAATCTCTGTTTCGCTATTTACAGTGCATTGCGTATCAATCGATGTTGAAATTCGAACGTATAATTCACACGGGCATAATGTATAACCGTCTGGGGACTGACGCACTAATTAGTTAGGCGCCGGAGCTGACACGGTGCGTATAGATTTCGCATAAGTTATGGCATGGTGTCGCCGGTTCCGCGGCACTAAGTATTTAATGGAATGTATAAAACGGTTTAGGTATATAACGTGATGGACTATTGGTTTATACAAATATATTTAAAGATAGTACCTACATCTACAAAATATCGTGAATATAAGTTATCACTTTTAACTCACTTTGAAAGGTTTTCATGTATTTTTTTAATAATAGTGAAGAAAACACAGCCATTGACGTTCGTTGTTGAAATTGAAAAAACAACACAGTGTACCTAATTCGAAATTTTAGCGGCCGGCTTAAGAAGGCGAATCAAAAGAAATACGAGGAGATTAATGATTTAATGTCTTCAAATTTCGGATAAATAACAGTTACCGCTCTCAATAATGAACCCTACAGGTCCACTTAAAACGAGAGGACAAAGAACACGTAGTATTCAATACGATCGAGTCGGGTGGTTGGTTTTGTTCGTCTAATTTGCTGCTCGGTAAAGCAGCGCCGCCATAAATAATTCATCGCGCAGACTAACCATAGACAAAGTCAAAGTATATAGTTATAGGACAACAGTAAGTCAATTCAAAGTCAAGTTTACAAGTCCTTTTCTGTTGTACTACAATGTGCTGTTAGTAACAATAAAAAATAAGCTTTTAAGAAATATAGTTTTCAGCCTGCCACTTTGGGAATGTGCGGTTCAAATCCTGGAAAATATGTTTTACTGTAAAAATTGATTTACGTTGCTAAGATGGAAATATAACTTACAATATCGGTGAAAGAAAACATGAAAAGGATATCTGCAATACATCTTAAAAGGCTGCATAATATTGTATATGGTGTGTTATGTCTAACTCGCATTTGGCAAGCGTGGCTTATGACCTTTATTCTTTACATTCTGAGAGGAAACCAGAAGTTGAACGACAAAAGAGTTCATGTTAATGAATATAATCACCTAATGTTATATAGGCAAGTATATACACAAGTATATAGGCAAAGATCATAAAGTTTATTAACACGAACTTCTTGCGTTACATTTAGTTAGATAAGTCACAATAAATAAGGGCATGTTGAACTTACTGTTATATCTACGCCGCAGCACAAACATCCAAGTCAGTTCTTGCGACGCCATTGTGTTGTTCTGAGAGCTTACACTTGTATTGCCGATACTCATCTAAACGCAGTGAAATGTATAGGTCAGTGCTATCGATCGGCTTATCGCTTTTGTTAAACCTTGAATGAAAGTCGATACATGTCTCTGGTATATCATTGAGATTGTACTGATAATTTCTTTAGATTGTCCGCCGTGCCAAAGCCTGAATACAGATAAGTACATGATAAAATGGAGCCTAAACTTAACGTAGCAATCTATGTATATGTTTCTATTCCATTTTATTATACGTCTTTTACTCTGGTATTTCTTTTGATTTGCATTATTATGGTCACAACCGAAATTTCGAATTAGGGTCATTATGTTTTTTTTTAACGCAAATTTTTCTGACGTAATCCTAATATCCAAGTTTGCTAGCCCGTAGGCTAGCTTAATTCTTGGCAGACAATGGTAATAAAATCATACTTTACTTCGGCATCCGAGGGGTTTTTGTATGAGTGAGCGTGTTTTAAAAGGTTCTGCGTTCTAATGTGAGAGAGTTTTGGTTATCGGTTACTTTTGTATAAGATAGGCAATTGTCTGAATCCTAAGAAGCAATGACGTGGCCTCTACCACCATAGAATATGTTCTATATTAATTGCACTCACACACACCGATAAGTGCTATCTAATTTTTTGTCCTATTGAGAACGAATACTAAGTAATTAGACTAATTTACACTAATAGACCAATCTTACAGTCCTGTTTGAAGTCGGTTTCAGATGTCCGTAAGCGTTTATCCGGCATTTCTAGCGTTGCCTGCCTGTTAGTTACTTTTTAAGCTACCTAAATCCCAGGGAGTCCTGTAAATATCAACCACGTTCATATTTTTATTTATTACCTGTTAATTAATCATCGTTATTATTTCCAATCTTTTTCCTATTACTAAGAAAGTGAAATGCAAAATGTCTTTTGTATTTTAGTTATAACAGAGACATAAATAAATAAATTTTATTGAGTCGCGTTAAATAGATATTTTGTGTTTTAACCTCTGATATTTGAAACAAAAGAGGACAGTTCCATAATGTATGATTTATTCCAATTGGCATCAGTGGCCATTTAATTTGATGTATCGATTGTTCTTGTTCCATTTCATCGTGATATCGCCGACGTTATTGAACTTAATTCCTCCGTGACTCGTATAGAAATTAACTGTGACGTCAAAAACCATCAATATTAAACTGTATATAAATCAAAAGAATACTGTGCGGTGCAAACTCGTTACGAGAAATAGGTAGGTCGGTACTTAATGATAAATGCATGACATTGTAAATTAGCGTTAATTACCTCATTTGTATGTCGTAATTAACATAGTATTTGTTTTCTTTTATTACAATTTTTAAAATTAGTACTATAAGTAGCGACACATACATAACACCAAATAAATATCCTTTGTATTTAACATCTGACGGATACAAAGAAATGAACATATAGGCAGATAAATAAAGTCATATCGCTTATTCATAATCTCATTTATGCCACGTATCGTTATGACGAAAAGATAATTAAAGATTTCTTAATAAATACGAATATCGGTCACATACAGTTCAAAAATATGAAACACGTGTTTTTAACGCAAAGCGGCCAATTAGGAAAATATTTCGAAATGGTATCACTACCGGAATTAGTATCCCACGGTAAACCGGTATCACGGCTCTATTCATGCTCAAAAAAACAATTTTAATGGACCTTACTTTTACCAAAAAAGACAGTCGAATTGAGAACCTCTTTTTTTGAAGTCGGTTTAGAATAAAATAAACAAACTACCTGTAAAATGTACCTACTATTAAGTATTTTCTATTTGCTCAAGGTTTTTTACAGCAAGCAGTGATACGAGTACATAGATCAATGTTTTATACTCGTAATTGTACCGTCTTCTATGTGGGCCGGGAATTTCGAGCCTCGACACAATCCTATATGTTTACAAAATAACATTCGTTTTTAAGATTAAATATCACAGTAGGTACATTACGGTGAAGGAAAGTATCATAAGATATCCTGCACGTTTAAAAGTTTCCAACAATGTTTTCTAGAGCGAGTGAATTTCACAAAAATAAAAATATCATAATTTCTTCAGGTATTGTGTTAAGCTATAGCTATAGGCGAAATATCATCATCAGTACCAAGCTATTCAACCTAAGCCTTCTGCAAACATTGCATAATTTTTCCTGTACCCACTGTATTTTTATCATAGTATGAAATTATTGACAGTTAGTAAAGAGACATTAATCATTCCAATGTTTCTGTCCTTTTATACGACAAAATTTTAAACCAAAAGCCTTTACTTATAGTTTTGTCCTAAACTTTTATGCAATAATGTATATTTGCAAGATTTTCAGGCTGAGAACAGCTTAGTTTTGAATGATAAACAGCAAGCTTTACATAGAGGTTTAACAACAACAGTATTTGTCTATGTTTACAATTGCAATCAAACACTGGCACTATTCCAACAGTAACAAAGGAACACTGTAAGCCAGACCGTATTGCCGGGAACTAACTTCATTGCTTGTCATGTTTTATTAAGTAGGTATGTATTACCTACAACGCAATACATAATATATTCGTACTACTGATGATTCATGGCATTAGTGATTTAAGTGGCCCTTGCAACGGGCACATCCGATCTAAAAATTCGCATTTGCTTTGATTCAGAACATTATAAGTAAAGCTACACTGCATGTTCATATTTATTCGTATTTTTTAATCCGCCTATTGTAATACTTTAGCCGCGAGTAGTAAAAGTGCGATAGCCTACTTTGTTTTGTGTCTTTAATAACCTGTTGCGTTTGCGGTGTACAAACAAAAAGTTGGTTGTGTTCTGTTTGTGCCGCGTGTGCGCAGAGACGTTATCAAATGTAACACGAACCCTTGGCCCATTAATCCTCTAAAAGTGCCTGCCGCACTTGCGCAACAAGTGTCTCGTGTACGATAATGTCCGCGACCCGCCTTTTATATCGCGCGGTATCCTCATTATTGTTAATTCAATTACATTGATTATTCAGTTTTTTTTTGTCTACAATAATTGCTGATATAATTGAACTATTGTACACTGCGCGTATACAACCAATCAATTCAGTATTAAATAATCGTTTCTCTGTTAAACGCTGAATGACCTTTTATAAATTGGTTCCAGAGTTTAATGGGTAACAATATGAACAGACACCCCAAAACTATTCCTATAAACAATTTCTATGAAATCAATAGACCGTTTCGCCTTGATTAGCGATCGGTCCGGGTAGCATCGGGTTTCGTGACTCAGTACGTAATGTAGTCGTTCACTATCGTCCACTACATCATTGGGACCAGTATGGTTATGCAGTACAGTATGTATTGAAACTCGACGCAAGGCGGACGCACGCGCGTCGCTCGTACATTTTGTGCGCGTTTCTACGCTAATAATAAACAAACTCTTAAACTGTTTGTGGTGAATTCAATTGTGATAAATGTGACTAGTTCTGGAGTGTCAGTGAAATTATGTGTCCTCATACATACAAGCAACACTTGGTACTTACTGTTTATGAAGCGTTCTTATATTATTATTCTCTTCGGAGCTTCATAGTAGCACAACATGTTTGATTACGTTTGCTGTTTGTTGCTTAGAAATATGCGACTTGTTATTAGTTAGTTACAACTTTTTGTAAACCATGTTAAAGTTCAAGAACATGATGTCTGATAGGAATGTTTCTGTTTCTCCTGCGATCTTCCTATTTAATAATTTCTATAAACTCACGCATCTTTTATGTTCATTCTGTCTGGCATTTGCCAGTTACATTTTCTAGCCCAGAAAATTGCAATAGTTTCAGAGGCAAATAAGTATATGTGTAATTAACAGGTGATGAAAAAGTTTAAAATGTTGCTTTGAATGTTTCACACAAAACGATTTTTCCTTGCTATAAGGAGCAGGTACCCATTCCCCTTTTTTACGAGTATAGGGTCCCATAGTCCATTCTGCAGTCCCGAACCTTATTCAATCTCTCTTATTGTACTGCAATATATTGTTAAGCAAAGGAAGACGGTTTTTTAGAATAACCAGTCAGACACATAAGTATTGTTCAATAAGTTTACCAGTTTCTCAAATATTTAAAGTCACCCCATTTTTATCCTAGCCCATGGTTATTATTTCTATTTCTTTTGTTTTATTGTTATGTATATTATACTACATTGATTATTATAATCAATCTGGATATTATAATTATTATGAATGAATCCTGAACATTTTCTTGGAAATATTTAAACGAATTTTTTTAATTCCGAATGATAGGGAGCATGTTTTTTCTAAAATATTGATCTTCGACAAGAGGTAAAGTTTGATTAAGTCAACATTCCGAATATGTGATAGTAAACAATTCGCAAAAACTGAGAAGATAGACCAATTCTAAAAACAAACATCAAAAGCAAGTCTACTAAAAACTGTTTACGAGTGTATCTGGTTTTATTTGGGGTCATATGTTTCATCGCAGCTTGTTTTGCTCTTTTGATGTGTGTTATAGTGACAACATTTCTTACTGGATAAATATTTAATACAATTCCACCTTATATAATTTGCATTTATCTGAATCAATCCAGCTGCATCAATGATGCGTAATTATGATCTAATGCATATTTCGCCTGACTTTACGTTAATCATTTAGTTAATCAACTATTACAGGTGATATAGCATATTTTTTTTAAGGAAGAGTACGTATACATAGATCAAGCGTGAAACGATAAAGTTGCTGTATATTTTATATTCTTGGTTTCCTTTAAAGGCGACCTTTTGTCGTTGTTTGTCGAAGGTTAAAGTGTTGTATCTGACTTTTTAATCTCGCTAGACTTTTATAGACATTGTAAATCAACGGTTACTGTTTACTTGTGGTTGTAGTTATCACCGCAGGAATGACGACGGCTCTTGTCCTATTTGCGTAACTCTGCGGCAAGCTTTACCATCAACCCTGTGTAATTAGACGAAATCCATATTAAACTGAGTAATTCTATACAAATGTACTCGCTCTGATCATACTCTCTGATATACACATTCGTGAAAGTATGATAGAAATAACATTTCGATAACACTGAGCGCTATCAAATACTTCAAGACGACCTCTTTCTAATAAACCGCATGTCCAATCGTTGCGTAGGGCCCTTATATTAGCCATGGTACATTTGCTCTTCTGTTCATTCAAAACCTTAATGGAACAATTTGAAAGATTCTCTATTTTATGTAAGATCCGTTATCGCACTATCGTTTTACTTTTGTAAATTATGGTCTACGCTTATCACATAACTCGAATGATAAAGAAGCTGAATACCTACGAAGCGACGCTAGTTCTTATCCTTATCATGTAACATATTCATTAGGACACTCCTTACATATATCGCGTTATCATTTCATTCCATCGATTACTATTTGTGTTTGTCTCTTACAAACAATATGAACGAATACTCGTACATATGAAAAAGATGTTATTAATATACGTATCTTGGCAATTCAAAAATGTACTTGTACAATTTGTTTTTCTAGTTTGCAATGGGACCCGGCGCGTGCAACACCCCTATGAGTATACATATTATAATTAAACAAGAATATGTCACAGAGCAATACTTATACAATATAAATAAGCGGAAGATGCGAGCATTTAGTAGCAGTTTGAATATAGCGTTCAATCAGCGAAGCGCCTCCTCGGGAGACTCAATTGAGGTTAATTCGTACGGAGACGGGCCACAGATCTCTAGCGCCCCTGCTTTATATATTCGTTCAATAAGCTAAATGGCCTAGTAAATTTAGCTCATATTCATGAACGATGCACTGCATACCTACCTATATATTACTATTTTGCATGTTGTTATGGCCTTTTAATTGTTTTACCATTCATCTTTTATTTCATAGTGATATAGTTAAAATGTTATTACAAGGCATATTTATAGATTAATCATGAATCAGGAATTTTTAATGAAGTTTTTTTATCCTTTAGCACCCTTATCATTATCCTCCTGCATTCTGTTTGGCAATCTGTTTCAAATTTTTGTCCAGATTGTCGCGCCAATCGTTTTGTGGACATACATATAATCAGAGCTTAAAAAATATTAAATTGATTAATTAAGGATTCATAAATTACCCCTGTTTTTATAACTTTTGTTGATTTCCCTTGGAATACATTGAAATTAAACGATGCCACTATATTTTGTTACCATATAAATCGATATTACTCGCTATTATGTGTAACTCGAGCCAGTAACTGGGTAATCTAATATAATAGACTATGATATTAACTTTGATTCTTTTCATTCTGAGAGGCGATCTGAATATATCAATGGAAAGATGTAAAGAGATATTCAGATAATTATGTGTAGGTATTGAACAATGATATCGAAATATCTATGTCACATTAAATAACGTTACTGCTAATAATAATAAAAAATATTATTTTATCACAAGAACTAAGTAATATAACGTACATTTGTTAATTTTCGATTGTTTGTTTCATTATATTTGATACATTATCGATTAGCCTCTATGAAGGTTAAATCCTCCAATACCTGTGTACTTTCTTTACGATCGTTACGTTAATAGAAACCTTTTAAAGTTAATTCCTTTTTTGGTTCGTACAAAAAACAGTGCACGGTTGTTTATAGAACAAAGACAACGAACTCGTAAAATGTGTATAAAATATTTTAAAGTTCGTTTGTCAGTGTTTTCATGGCTGGCATATGTAGCCATAAAGAAGAAGGGTGTAAAACCGGGATGTACAATATTTTATTCGTACGAAATTACGTTTCCTGGTGTCACTTTCAATTATAATTTTATTGCTGAATATTAAATGTACGAGAATAGATGTATACGACAGTTGAATTACATAAATATGTAAAACATAAATAAAATAAGTAAATGACATATACCTACGTTAACGTAATCTACATGTTTAAAATACCAAATCGCAATTCGAAGGAAGTTCGTTAATAAAAACAATCGGGTAAGTGATGGTTCGGAAACGGACTCACTTGAACCTGTGAACAGGAAGGAACTCGGATATGAAATTTAATTGATACTTAATCAAGTCCATCCTTCATCAGTAAGTGTTACGAACTTATGTTGCATAATGAGGCGTTCTCTAGGATGGAATTTTGTTTTGCAACGATAAATTCTTTATATTGTAAATGTCCAGAAATTCGAAAATTATAGTTGCATTGAACCATACCTGAAACCGCTATAAAACAATTCAGTAAAAAGCGTATATTTGTACTATGTTAAAACAATAAAAAATAATGAAACATTACTATTATATTAACAATGACAATGGAGAACATGCTCTATTCATTTAATATGTAAAGAATAAATGTTTATTTTTATAATATTGGCGTTAATTATCTCTAAATTTTATAATTATTATGATTTGCTGAACGCTGTTTGACTAATTAATAGTTTCTAAGTTTCTTAGAATAAATTCACTTGTGGTTCGCTCTCTCTAGCGGGTTTCTCAACCACATTTCGAAACCAATTATTAAACTATATAGCCTCAGGTAATTTGTTATAATCTGGGCGTATCGGGTTATTGAGATATTATAAAATTATTGAAGTAATTTTTTTGTATTTATACGCGGTACAAGATGATGAAATTTAACTAAACAAAAGTTTGTAACTGCTTGAACACTCGAGTACCCATGAAATAATAACAAAGTTCGTTAAAAACTTGGAACGAAGAAGGAATGTTGGGTAGGTACATAGTAGAGAAACATTATGGAAGGATTTTTATTGAACTCAAATGATTATTTGTTACAAAATCCCAAACACCTAATTATTTTAAAATTGTTATCCGTCAGTTTGTCAGAAATAATTTTAACGAGCTAGGACGATTCTGACTTTTATTAACCAAAGTTGCTGCTATGTTCACGTATATTGATATACACATATAAATTATCAAATGTTTAGCACTATAGCTTAAACCGAAAAATTGGATATTCATCTGTAGGTATTTATCAAAATTAGACACAACACCAAAAATTACGAAATAACTGTGATTTAGTGTCATTTCGAGTTCCTACGACACACTTACGAAAATTATTTTGTTTCTGATAAATATGATTTTAATCAAATGATATATTACCCTCAGTATTTTACTGTATGTAGTCTCTTGTAACAAATCTACTTTAAATATTAATCGTTCCAAATTTGCCAGGCGACATAAATCCCAGTTATTCAACTAGGCAATAACAATTCGTAACTATGTTGCTTACAAATTGTTTATTGCCATTAAATCGTTGTTGCGGTGGTATCTACTGACATTTATTATATACTTTTGTGTTAATAAATGACGCTGATCGGGAATTGCAATACTCTGGTCAGCGGTACTTACCGACTATATCGACGAATATGAATGAAATCTCTTTGATGGTGTGCAATTGGTATCTTACAGACATCGCAAGTTAATTTAGGAATCAGAAGGCTGGTGGAAATTTAATGAAAACTAGTAAATAACTACTTACTCTAAGAAAGTTTTAAGTAGCAACAAGTACGGATTTCTCTATTTGCAGAAAATATCCGTGTAATGAAATGAGATTTAATGGCTTGCGGATAAGTTGGTGACTTTCCAGCTTGCGGGCTAAGGAAAGGTTCTATTTATATTAGACGATAAGAAAAATTCTTCCGTTGACAACTGTGACAGTTATTAGAATGTGCTACTGGTACTATTATCTGTCGAGGATTAACCCAGTAAAAAGCACAATGCCTGCCTGCATATATCTATGTTTGTTCTTTTTAAGCAGATACGCAAAAACCACGATGCATTCAAACCTAGTTCTTAGCAAACAATACAAATATGATTGTCGTCAAATTCGAACACATTTTTAACGACATTTTCACTTATGTTCTAATACTAATTGAATATTTAGTTTTAGATGCTAAAATGCTTTTAACGGTGACCAATTCCTTTATTGTCAAAAGCAGTTTATTATTATATCGATTAATAGAAACAATTTCAAGTTGTATAAAGGATCATTTCATCTGTAAACGATGGAGTGATTTTAAACTAAAACAACAACTAGGAACTGAAAACACTTAGAGGGTTGCGGGAGGTAAGC
>DWGJ01000874.1:0-24042 GCA_018246895.1 Aspitha aspitha aspitha | reverse complement strand
TTGCCGCTATAACAACAAATACTAAAAATAAAAATTAAAAATATATATTAAGGTTGGTCCCCATACAATAAACGTGTATTTTTGCTCAATATTAAAAACGGTAACGGTTGACCGGTTAACTAACCAAACTACAACAAACGTGATTTCCTATTATAGATGATAGTACGGAACTATTCGTGCGCGAGTCCGACTCGCACTTGTCCGGTTTTTTAAATTATATCGAACAAAAACAGAACTGCATTTTTATTTTGATCACCTGGTTCACATAGATACTATCAAACTTTACACGGTGCACGAGAAGTTACATCTATGTTCGTCTAAAATAGTATACCTAACCTCCCCGGCCACGTCCGTTTATGTGCCTTTGCAGAAGATATAATCTCTAAAAATGCTGGGCGTTACAAGTTCAAAGTATACTAAAAGTTGCAATTTTATAGCATGCAATAACAATATATACTGATAAGGAAAATTATCAAACCCTGCGGAGACAGTCTGATCAGATAGAGAATTACAAAAAGTCAAATCATACTTGAGTTGTTACTCTTTTTGTATAGTTAAAAAGCTAATACGTGTTATTGTTCGATCTCCTGAGGAAACCCGTTCATAGCGGATGTAATTTGCTCCAACATCCAGGTTGTAAGGTAGTCACGTCCGCCCGAACATCAATGACTAATTCTGTGCATTAGCGTACATGGCCTCTGAGCGGATATTGCGTGCGGTACCTGCGCCGTTCCCTGAAATTACCGATGACGTGGTAAAAACCCCTTTCATCCCGATTTTAACCGCAACGATGTGATATTAAAGTTGCTTGTTAATAGAAAAAGAAGGTGATAACATAAGTTTACTTTCTTCCACGCTTGCAAGTTGCTATCCTAAATTATTGGAATCTCAAAGTATTGCGATTTAAAATTAGCCAACACTGCGTTCCTTTCTCTACAAAACGTAACTGTGTGTAAGTTACCTATGTATTGTATGCTGAACGTAAAGAAACGAAATCTAGTTCTTTACCGATTAGTTGTCACATTATTCACGCTTTGTATTTAAGTGTATTTTTATACATCAGTAGATAGTAAAACAGTTACCTTATATTATTACAAACTTAGGTCTATTCACATAGATTTTCGAAAAAGAGCGAAGTTCTAATTTAGATTGCTGTTTCTGTTATATAATATGACAACACTTCTGATAACTAAGTTAGTTTAATAATACCTTACTTTTAAAATACATATATACGTACTCGTATTATTATAACGAGTCCTATTTATTTTTATAAAGGATTAAGCCCCGTAAAACACACATTGTTTATTCAGCGCCTCACAAAAACTGTGGCTTTCAGTACCTCATAAATAACGATAAAGCTTACCGCCAAATTCACAATAGACCGCCACAAGACCGCCTGTATTGTGTGGTTTCAAAACCTGCTTTTAGAGTGAATGCCAATCATGCATCGAAGTGAATAATGCGAAGCTTCTGAGACGTGTTTCTTAATAGTCCCTAGTACTCGTCCGATATATTTTTATAATGATTTTCATCGTTGATTCGATTTCTATTTATGTAATACGTCATACGTATACATGTATGTTAGCACTGCCATGCACTGCTAGTCCAGTTGATAAAATGACCACGTGGGAAGCATAAACGGTTGTACAAGAAAAGCTAATAAAGGACAGCTCGAGTAGGTGACGCATGGCTGACGAAAGATAAGTAAAGGTAGACTAAGCAATCTGACACCAATTGATTAGAATAAAAGGGAAAGCGCGGACAGTCTAACAACCTTTAGGTATAAGAATCAAATAATCCTAACATCCTTAATATCTGCGAATAGGTCTTAGTTGTGAAAGATAGTTAGCGTTCATTGAACCAATAACTAACCACGATTCCTGTTATTGAATTCAGCTTCATTTCTTTCAATAATTCATTTTCACTTCATGTTTACTTGGTTTAGCTTATTTGGATTAACCATATTTGATAACATTGTGCTAACTTATACCTACTCATATGATTGTTATTTAGATTACTTGAGTCTGCTCAAATAACCATCACATAACTTAAATAACAAACATATAACCTAAATAGCAATTTGGATAACTCCCGTTTACCCTCCAAACAATATCCATTGTGTGCTATTCAAACCTACTAATCATTGAAACGGTATCATAGTATAAACTGTAAACTCTCGGTATGATGAGAACAGAAGCAGAACCCTATGCCCCCAATGAGTAATATACAAGTGTTGACTTTATTGACTTTGTTTGCTTTGCAAACACGGGAGAATAGACAGTTAACTTTAGATAATTACTACAGATGAATGTGCTTAGAACTGCTAAAGCCTTTGCAAAATTAACTTTTTACTCTGATACTCATTATAAAATATCAGTTTAGCTATACCTATAGCGAGATTAAAACAGCAATTTTGGCGATGTCCATTGCCAGAAAAGTTAAAACAACTGTTTTATTTGCTTTACTTAATACGTAATAAAGCGTTCTTCCCTTTTTCTACGATTCTGGTGAGCGATACCTGTACCACTACGCTACTCTTTATATACTTAAGAAATGGCTTGCTGCCCTTCGCTTGTGAACGCATTAATTGCACATTAACTTATATATTAACTACAACAACATAAATAGTTAGATACTTTAAATATTTTATAACAAAAAAATAATTAGGTATCCAGATTAATTGTGGTTATGGATTGATTAATGTTCGTAAATACATTTGGTATATTAAAATCTGCTGTGTAAACATTGTAAAAACAAGTATAGTAAAAATCCTTAAAGTGTTATTTTATTTCTTAGAATCCAATCTATACACAGCTCCCACCGCAACATATTCTCAAATAAATAATAAATTCTGTTATCGGAATACACTAAATAGCATAATACAATTTAATCTTAGGAAATTAAATATTCAAAGCAAAAAAGTTTTTTAATGTATTTTATTCCAATTATGTGATCTAATCCCTTCTTATTCAAATTTGCTCTACTTTAAAGCATACAAAATTTTATAAACACCAAGGAAAAGCTTTTAATATAATTAATTTGGTGTACAAGCATTTCATCCGACATTTCTCTAGAAATGCAGGAACGTGACTATTCGAAAGTTTTCAACTCGTGCACTGAGAGTGTTGCATGTTCATACGTGCATAAGTTTTATACTTAAATTCGTTTTATGATATTAATAAGACACAAACTTTCCTGGAGTTTTTATACTGCTAAACAGTATTTTACGCTCCTGTTTAAGATGTAAGGGATGACAACCAACATTATTTTTATCATTGCTATTACTATTGTATTTCTAATATTGTCTCAGTGTCAGTTACCTGTACCGTTCTAGTTAACAATAAATAAATAAATAATCTTTACAGGCTGCATCGGATACTGAGGTCAGATAGAATAGCGTCAATTAGTATTCGGGCGAAATTTTTGTTCTGGTTTTGGCCGAAAAATGTACCTTCGGACGCCATTTGTTTCAGTCAACCAATAGTATCTACACTACTACAACTACACAAATAATATTGTCATACCTACACTTCGTGTCGTACCGTGTGCCTTCCTATCGCATTACTCAAACCGGAACGCAACAAATGTAACACGGGAATGGTTTTACGCAAATGGCTACGTAATATTATCATAAAAAATATTATATAAGTAAGTATTCATATGTACATTATACATAAGCGTAAATCAAGTAGATTTATCGTAATATAACTTTATTTATAATACAACTTTAGTAGTAATTGTAAATAGTATATCAGTTTAAAAAGATAATCGTAGTGGTAACAAGGTTTGTATTTTTTTCAAAGTGGTGGCAGTAAACCGATACACTACTCATATTACCTACTAAGCATTAACTAACAATGGCAACGGGCCGTAAAAGTGTCCAGAACTATATGCTTGACCTTCGTTTCTGTAATGGAAAATAAAAGGTTCACTTAACCCTTCCAACTGTATCCCAAAAACAGAAATAAGAGTACTATAATTTTCATTTCAAATAGTTACGTGGTTTTAGAATTTTTGTTTATTTATATTTAATAACTTTACTATCTATTGACACATTTTTTTATATAAATTCTTAATTATACGTTATAATGAAAGATGGTAATGTACAGTTAATGTACCTACGTACGCTAACCCTTTTCTACCGAAAGTTTGAAAATAAAGGAAGAAAAAAGACATGAGATCCGAATATCAGATAAAATTACTGTCATTCATTTAAACAAATAGATCCAAGTACTTGTCAACGAATGTACAATGAGTACAAATATCGCTTTGTTCTACTCAAAGAATCCTTTTGATAGTGAATCAAATTTGTTTTTAATGAAACACTAGTGGTTTTCATTTGTTCTTTATTAAAAGCTTCTCTGTGTTCTGATTATGTAAAGAGAATTATTTATATTTCTACGTAAAATTACAGACGTTTTATCTGTACCTAGTTCTATTACCACTTAACACTGAGTAGTAGTAAATCTTATTAAGAATTTGAACTAACTAAACACTATTATTATTGCTACAATTCGACATTGGCGGCAGCTGCCACCTCTTACTTAAACAAATATATTCATATATTCATAGTGACTTTTATTACAAATTCATTTTAAAACAGATGAATATCTAATACAAGCTATTAATGCATTAATTAAAAAATGCTTTTTTTATTGCAATTATTCAGAAGTACTAACTAACGTAAAGGAGTGTTGAAGAGTAGCATAAACTTTCAGTTACATCAGATATTTAAAATGTTATAAATCGTTCCAGTCATCAATTTGCATGCTAATACCTCGTAGGGCCAGTCGTTTCAGACAAGTGAGTGACAAGGGCGCAACTTTACTGCCCTTCGCTCGCCCTAAACGATCCCCCGAGTATTAAGACATTTTTCTTCTTCCAGCAATTATATTAAGTTTACAACTGCCCTTTCAAAGAACGGTCCGACCTCCTTATTACAGTGAACTTAAGTGAATAAGGTATTCGTACGTTCGGCCGCAAAATTTGAACTTCCATCTCTTTGTAACGTTTTTCATTAAAACCGTCTCTCTGAGACCTTTGAATTACGTCTCTTGTTTACATTCTTATGTCGACTGCCGTTTTATTAAATGGACATTTTATTTGGAATTTGGTCCCTTGCGGCGAACTGCGGATAAAGCTTTGTAAAGTAATGGAATAATAGTACGCGATTGGTTTTTGTTTCGTTCCCTAATCATCACATCGTATTGCCGCTAGTATTTTTTGTATGAAATTATACCACTACCCTTACTTCCTTTCCAAATACATCTAATTATCGCTTGTAATTTGACAGATAACAAAGCGTTGACAAATCCTACATTCAGGATACAAATACGAAAACAGTGTGACAAAAGCAAAATTAACGAGATAAGTGACGTTTTGAAAACGCACTTAACATTATAAGATTTTGGTGGTAGATCGGTTTGAACCACTGCTATGAAACCAACATAATGAATAATCTTGCCACAGTTCAGATAGTGATTATGGTATTAAGGTCTTTAAATTCCAATACTGTCATAAAATACAATGTCCATATAATCGCAACAACTTCTCTAGATCTATTCAGTTGACTGTCGATTGAATAGTATGACATATACTACATAGTATGTTTATTTAATTTGCGCAGATGATAGTTACAATTTGTTTTTTAATATTTTTCTCCCAATTGATGGGAGATACGGATGGGTTACTAATTGTTTCTTGTATAATCCCACATTCCAAGGTTTTAGGGATCATTCAATCAATGATACGGATCGTCCGGATATTTGTTAGCCAAAGGGCCCCTCGAAATGCCAATATAAAAACACCGCTCCACTGAGCCGATCTGATAATTAGCAGCGCGTTAATCCCTACAATTGACCTTAAATAGATATGTAACGAAACCGCATGTTTTTATTTCACGTTTCTTGTTTTATTATTATTACTTATAATTATTCTTGTATTTACTATGCAATGATTGTGTCTTATACAGTGTACTTAACAAAATGTTAGTAGAATACTGGAACGACCCTTTAGGTATTATTTTTTTACTCAGTCCCTGCTAAACATTCATTAGTTTCCAAACAATATAGGAGAAAAAAAATAAACAAACAAACAAGATACGCGCGAAAAACATTACCTCTCCTTACAGTCGGGTAAAAAAGGCAGTGACGTACATTCTTATGCCTCACGGAGTAACTTAGATGGTACGTTTGTGTTAAAATAAAATTGTTAAACACTGTTCCACTTATCAGATAGGATAAATATCTGTATTAGGTATGTCAATTTCTTTGACTTATTAAGAGTGGTTGCTTTTATCTGCAAACCGTAAACTAGCCGACACGGTGCTTCGTTATTTAAATAAAAAAATGATCATCAAATCAGTTTCAAAAATGTTATTGAATATATATATGTATATAGGAATCGCGAACCCAACTATCACATTACTAAAATATTCAAAGGGTTTAAGTGTCTCCCTAATTTTGTTCAACTTAGAAAATTAGGGGGTTAAAATTTATACATAGGCACGCTCCGGTCCAACTTTTGCGATTACCGATTAAAATCGGAGGGGTCTGCCCTCTGAAGTGCCATAATTTTTTTAAGCACTTAAAGACAGAAGTTTGACGCGGAAAGAACATTAGCATTTATAATAAGATTAAATGAAAAGTTTTTTGTTATTTTCTTAAGAAACAGTTATTGTTAATCGAAGCGAAACGTGTGTGGTTTTTATTTTCTTCATTGGGCTATGGTGTAGTCGACTCTTGAACTTGGTACAGCTAGTAGACAATTTTCCCCATTATTACCACTCTTTAATTATATGGACTTATTGCTAATAAGTTTTCGATCAATTATCGTTTTGTTATTCTACACCTGATAAACAATGTGAAGTAATCTTCAGGTTTTCCTCAGTAGAGACCCAGCCCAGTAGAAAAATAAATAAGATTTCAACTAATCCAAGAAATAATTGGATTTTATAAAAATTTAACTTCATAATACATTTTGTCAAACAAAGCTTCGGATAACGACCCTTGTTATCTTAAAGTAACAAGGGCCTCCTTTCGGATTAGGTACGTTGATTTATAATAAATAATGTTACCAATACGTTGGATAGAAAAGGAAATCCCAACGAATGTATCAAGTAATCGGGAAATTTCTGTGTTTGTCAGGTACATTGGACTGAGGTTCACTGTCCTTGTTGAAAAGTATTTTAAGTATTCATTTGAATACGTCTAGACTTTAGTTTATCTAAACAGTTTCGATAATATTTAAACATCTGATATTTCAAGTACGAGTAGGTATCTGGTATCCGGCGTAATTGCTAAACTTATTTCGATTAATTTGCTAAGGTTGTTAATCTGTTTGATTGAAACTTAATAGAAATATCAACATCGAACATCGCAAACCGATACGATACTATATTTGGAATGCAAATCGTCAACAGTGTTAATTAACTTATTGATAAATATTAACAATTTGAAACGTCACACTGGTTACACTCACGAAATTTTTACACAGTCGACTTTACAATAATTTAATTGCAGGACAAAATTGTAATTTGAAACGAATTTGTAATTTAAAAAAATTTTTATGAACATTGAAAATCATGAAACCGAATGCAACTCTGACTACACAAAGTAATGTGCATTAAAAGGTACCTAAAGGTACCTAAATATTGCTCGCTATAACGTTGAATGTAAGCATCGTCAAAAAACCTACACACGTTACTGTATAATGTTCTTTAGTGAGCACAGCATCAGTCGGACCATAACCTTTTTGAATCTCAGACGTGACATAATCCAACAGGAGGAGGAGACAGGGCTAACGAAAACGATAGGTACTTCAAAATTTAACTTAGTGGGTGCTTTATAAATTAGTTTACATGCACACTAATTTAACGAAAAAAGTTACCATCTAATGGTACAATTGAGTAACAAACCATTTTAATTCTTAACTGTTTGTCCTGTAGATTCTAAAGCGGCAACCGATGCCACCGCATTGATCGCAGGTATTCGCCCTAATGTGCCATTGAGAAAGAAATATACGCGCAAAGGATAAGGTCCTCATTACATGTTCATTATGGAATATAAATCAGATTCTGGGAGCAGACCGCCATTAACATTGCACTTCCATCTCTCAAGAGGCTGTATTAATGACTACATATATTTCACGTATGGTTCCATGGCTATCCACATTAAGTAAGTACCTATAGTTAAGTTAAGTCGTGTAGAACAGCCATAATAATATATACAAGTATATTTCAAGGTAACTTTGCAATCACCAAAATTTTCAGTTTTTAATAAAACATTTATCTTTTTTCTATCTAGTCTTTATTATCTTTCCAGTTCTTCACAAAACATTGTACTAAAAAATTGGTATGTCTGACGTTTTATACCTACATATTATAAACATGCACTTGATATATATGAATGCATGAAATATGAATAACTTCACAAAATAAGTCATGAGGTTTCCAGCTCAGCGATCTACGAGTAACTTGTGTTGGTCGTTCAATCTAATATCATAATGTAATCGAGCAATGTATTTCTTTCTGCATCAGTGACAATCTTACATAAAATGACGTATAAGGGATATTGGTTTTGAGAAAGACGACATACAAGCAAACAATTATGTCACATGTATGAGATACATACATTGGGATCAATCAAAATAAGAGTGAATAGACATTTTATAGGCAAGCGTGCTACATCTCAAACTTTACTAAGATTTGTTTTTTTTTATAAAAAAAGGCTCAACACGTGTAATATGTATAAGGAAACTTACGTAGGTACTATTACAATTACAAGCGACATGAACGAAACATTTATTTTAATTTAGCGCCTCTATATCACGAAACTCACTTCCGCTTAATGTAAATAGAAACCGGAAAGTACGGGAAATAAATTTAAAATGTAAGCAATATTAACTTCGTGTTAGTGTTACAATGCTTCTATTGTAACCTATTCACGATTTCGAATGCGTAGGTACTGCGAGCTAACAACATCAGTGTTTGACAACAAACCCTCGACACTTATTGTTGATCCTAAATTTGTCCAAAATTGTAATATGACATTACATAGTACGAATATAATGATAACACTTCGAACAATACAGGATCGAAGTTTATAAAGGAAAACTCAAAACGGAGAAAATCTGTTAGCAATGTGAATTGCAAAGGAATTATAAAGTTACATACATACATACATATCGTCACGCCAGGTCCCTAACGGGGTAGGCAGAAAGCAGCGAGTGCCAAATATCTGTCCTTACAAATATCTGTCCTGCCGTGCTTCATCTATGTACATTCATGATTCTCATCTGAATTATAAAGTTAATCACAAAAATCGAAAAGTTTATAATCCAGTGCCTTAGAGATCTCGAGTGCATCAAATAGTTTCAATACTTAAAACTACATAGAAGTGCATTGTCTTTATTGTTAACTTTACAGCTCTTTCAGACCACAAGTTCTTGTCGTGCTAAATTATTTGTTGCCTATATTCGGTTCTCTATAAAACTCGTCCGTGTCTTGCGTACTCCTAAAAACGTCCTCGGTACTTAATACCACCCGAAAAGTTCCGCTCTGCAGTGCGGGGAGACTGTTTAAAATTCCCGAATTGCGCTGCGTACAATAAATTTAAGTCCAGAGACTCCCAGGCGCAGTAAATTTTGTACTTATTTTCTGCAAATTATTTTTACCTAAGCATGCTTTCCAGACAAACGCTTTTAAAATATTAAATAAAAGAAAATTTCAAATACGTAATAGGATATAAGTACCTATTAATGAATTTATCCGTGATAGATTCCAGGAATTGGTGAAACATTTCATTACTATTTCCTGGTACAATATTATGCAATGAACATAATTATGTCTAAATATTTTTCCTATAAAAGCCATACTAGGAATTGTAATGTTCGCTGATTTTCAAATAAAATATTATTCGACCTTGGTTCCCAATGGTTACGAGTACACAACCTCTTTGTACGACTATCCTCTCGAAACGGATCAGAAACATATCTGTCAAATATTCTGTCCTTTCCTTCCTTATCCCCTTCAAAGTGCCCTTTAGAGCATTTAAAGAGAGATTTGGCCGGATTTCTACTTGCTTGTTTATAACTTGACTCTATTATAGCGAATTATTTTATGATTTTATAGGTAATGTACATATACCTACTTAATAGTGTGTAATCACTGCAGCGTATAAAAATCTAATATGAAACTGAAATTGGACTGAAACATTACACGAAGTTACTTATAGTTGCAGGGTTGGTGCCTCGATCCTGATTTAGTCGTTTCCCATGAGTACAAACATTAAGCATGCATTAACTCACGCAACTAAGTAGAAAAACTCATGGAAGGACGGAGAAACCACTTCGGTATTAAGCCCGACGAGTATTAAGTACGTAGATAAACGCATGTGTGCATCCACGCATAAATTAGTGCCAGCACTTCTTCACCTTACCTACATCGGAATTCACTTTTCTTTATAAGCAGGAAAGCAACTTCAATTGCCCAAATGATTTCCTTACAACGTCTCTCCCTTTTAACTCCTTAACGTCTTTCCTTTTTAACTTATCTTTTATTATCTCAAAATTACATTTTGGTATATGATTTAGCATGTTATAGCGTCTTAGTAATTGCTGTCATTATTATAAAATTATTACTATTTTGCTATTTATAGAAAAGTAATTAAACATATTACACCATCTTAAAATCTGTAATAATCCTATTTATTTTTGTAAGATATTGTATATATACCTATTTCAATCCAAACCCATATATATCTCCTTAAACAGGATTAGAAATATATCTGTCAAGTAGGACGCTATTTTCCTTTCCATAGCCTCTTCAATGTGCCCAAAAGTGTATTTAACTAGGGATCGAACCTTGAGAGAATAGAGAACATTATGTGCTTTACGTCTTGAGCTTGTCAATGTCATTGGGATTTTAAAACTTTCGTGGGAATTTATTTCAACCTCTTACACGATATGTCGAGTGATGTTTGGTTAGGATCTAGCCGATATATTAGGTTTTTGTAACGAATATTAAAATTTGGTTTAGGAAGCCGTAAAACACATCTATTTCTCTTCTAGGACTATTATTATTTTAACACCCAAAAACGTTTTTAGGTTACTACAGATAGTTTGACCACCACTACTGTAGACGATAGTGAGCTATCGGAATATATGTTTGCCAATTGCACTTTTTAAATGTTTTCCCCGATAAATGTGTGTTTCTCAGTATATCATACATGCTTGAAGTTAGTTGACTGAAGAATAAGTTTCTCCATCGATGTGGAAAACAGCAGACGCGAAGACGCTCCTCGATCGCGGAGTTTATCGTAAAAATGTCCGTAAATTTCGTGTTCAGTATTACGTTCTTGTAAATCCATGCAGAAAAATCTACTTTTCCAATACATTTACTTAGTGGATTATAGTGTTATGAAAATACTATATTATAGATGTGTATTGTCATACTAAAGCCTGATTAGTGAAACTTAAAATTTATATGCGATATCACACTGCCTAAGTTTGAATTCTTCATTTCGTAATATAAATTCTCCACATCTACCAACTTGGTTATTAGAAAAAGATTAGCGCAAACGAACACGTGACACAACATTTTTGTATATATACATATGTATACGTACGATCGCAATAAGTTTTATTGCATTGAGTACTCATTCTTTAATCAAAGACTTACCCGTACTTTCGATTTTATGCATCACTTAAACTACGTTTACTACGATAACGTTACTTATATTATACGGTTACTACGATTGTTTCTTTTTATAGAAATGAAATTAATTTTAAATCTTGTATTCATGGTAGCCAGTATCATTTTAAAAAACCAATATTATTATGTTCTCTGTCAAAACAGTGATCATCTATTGGGTTCGTATGTTTTCCATTTATCGAATCCTTCTTTTACTGCCTTTCACTTGTGAATGGGCCGTTATTTCTGGGTAACCATTAAATATGTATAGTTCAATTTATTTCATAATATGCTATAAAGATTTTTTATTTACACTAACATTATTATAGAAAGTACTGTAAAGATGTGTTAACAGATACTTAGTATTTATCCTTAATCCTTAATCCGTAATCATTTGTGGGAATACCGATAGAATGATCTATTTTGTATTCTGTGTTTGTTATTGAATATATTTCCAGGTTCGGATGATGATTTGGGACTGTCAAGATCCTTGGAGCAGGATGACGAAAATAATGGAGTTTTGAAAAAAATGCTTAATCACACTTTTGTGGCATTAATTGAGTAAGATATTTTCGTATTTTACCAATGCACTCTAATTAAATGAATCAAACCGGTAAAAATAGATTATTTTGTCTGCGATATGAACAATGGTACTAGGATATTCCTATGCGTTGTCTATTTCCTGTTATATAATACAACGGTTTCGTTTCTGAAAATGCAAAAATATAAAAAATCAATCTCACGCCAATATCCTTCTTAAAACGTGTAAGATGTAACGTTGGTTTATTGAAATTCGGCTCGTCGTAATGAAGGCAAGTTAATTATATCAAGTTGACATCAAAATATTTTACCTTTGAAATATTCTCTTTCAGTATACTTTTCTCAGACAGCTCCGCGAGAACGTATACAGGGACCATCATTCACGACAACGTGGTAATCACGGCGGGGCACTGTTTGTTGGTATTATCGATCGGATCAGTATATATTTAATATTATTTAATGTAATAATATTTTGCTTTTCTGACTTATCTGTGTTAACGTTCCTATTTACAATTTCAATTTTAGAACCTTTTGTATATATTACTGATTTTTTGTTTTTAAAAAATTTTTTTTAAATTTTTGACATTGCTGTTTGAATATTTAAATTTTATATTTGTAAAATATTATTTATATTTCTTGCATACTACTCGTCTGTGGTATTCGTAGTAATTGCATTACATAATATACCCATACAGTTAATCAACGTTTTTTTTTCATTTATTTGATTTATTTTAAGTGTTTTTAAAAACACGTGTTTAATCTGCTTTTTATTAATTTCAGTTATCGAAGTTACGATAAATCTGTTCGACCCGAGTTAACCGCTTCATTCGTAGTCATAGTAAGTAAAAAGATGTTTGAAACGGGTTACGAGCAGAATCTGCCCATTGAGAGAGTCGTAAACCATCCAATGTATAAAGGGTGGACGGCAGACATAGCTTTAGTCTACACCTTTGCCGGAATGATGTCAGATAAGCCTGGGACAATCATGCCTCTCGCTGGAGAAAAAGTATCTACACCCAATCACACGAATGTTACCGTTTTTAGTTGGGGCAACAGCCCCGAGAATCATGTAAGTTGAACAAATAAAACCACTGAAAAAATCTATACAGAAACGCTACTTGTCTGTATTATATAGCTAATGCCGGTAACTTTTAGAAATTTAAGTGGAAGGATCACAATAGGCTTGTCTATTATGAACAACTTGAATAATCCATTTCTATTATCAAAGCATGTGTACCTCATCTATGTTGTAATGTTGACTAGCCTGTTGGCCTACTAACCAAGTATAACCGCTGGACAGGAGCCGTGGTTACGATTCTCATGGAAGATAAATATTTGGGCGATAAGCATGAATATTTGTTCCGCGGAAAATTATAAATTCCGTAATAAAGACTGCCGAATTTCGTATCAGATGGCATGGCTTGCCCCAAGTTATAATTTTCATATCATTAAGACTACGAAATATGACAAAAAAACCAAATAGAAAAACATTACAAGCATAGTATAACAAAAAATAGTTTTTCAACATAAAAAACCACTTGATCAGGCCATGGGGAATTAAGTTCGCCATTGTGCAATCTAGTTAGATATAGGTAAAACAATTAAGATCAAATAAATCAAAAATACTATCAAAATTAATATAGCCAATGTTGGACTTGCATATACGTTCGTTTAATTGAATATGAGAGAGAGTTAAGCTGGCTTCTAATAATACCGCCTGAAATAACATAGTCCAGCCAGTGAATAGAATTATAAGCAGTTGAATTATAATTGTATTCGTGCGCATGATAAGAACGTCATGTTTCTATACCAGATTCAGCGTGGAAGCCATTGAGTTTATAACTTATAATTAATCCTCTTTGCAATAAAACCTTATGATTTATCTTAAATACGGTAACTAATTTATGTAAAGGAAACAGTTTACCAATTAATTAAAATAATAGTCTACCGTTTTTTTTTTATTGATGTGTGCTATAAATTTCATTTGTAGGTAATATATTAAAGACGAGGTAGGTACCCATTTTCCCCCTTTAGTTTAGTAATGTCGTTTGTCCACAACATCGATTCGATAGACCAAACGAATTGGACCGTGATTCTTCATTGTATTCAATACTTGATGAATTATGGACATGTTCTTATTTCACGGAATAAAAAAGAACACACAACTTCCTTTGCAGTTTCAAAACAATGATAAGTGTAAAAAACGATCAAATCAACAAACGGAGCTACCACCATCATTAGAAACGAATATTGAGGAAGAAACGGTAAGGTAACGAGTAAGGTTCGACAGAATGTAAATATTTCAGGGTACTTTATAGAGGACTTTATGGCGTATCTGTCATCCTGCTGTTTTCCTTCGCAGCCATAACCAATCATGTTAAATTTAAAAACGCACATAATTTTTATGGGCCGAGCTGCATGTCAGAATTTGAAAGACCCTCCTGGAATTAAGATCGGAAGTTCAACATCTAGGCTGTCAGCAGTTCATTTTTATCCACTCTTAGACTACTTACCATCAGATGACCTATGCCTTCTACTACTTAAATCTATAACAATTTTTATTTACTTCAGACTCCGACATCAGTCAAGACCCATACGACAAAGCCAAGACAACATATAAAACAAAAACCAAATATGAACAAATAACAGAAAACTAGAAATGCTGAACCTCATAAGAAACGATCCCGTTGAGAAACTACGATACCTACAGTGATTAGAAAACAGCTGATAAATCATCAAATGAGGATACAAGTGCAGTGAGGATTTTACATGTATTTTATTTACTTGCACATTCATTTCACCTTTCTTTCATACGTTTACCGTCTATTTACTTGAGTGCTTACACAATTTTTTATTTCATTATAGTTCATTAGGTAAATGCCTGGCCTTAGATGTGTTATAAACAAGCTTACGCTAATATTTTGATGTTTCAATTTTTTCTTAATTAACTGCAAAAAAGGTATTTAATTCCATGAGTATTAACTACAATAAAAAGTAGCAAAATAAACATTTGCATTAAATAAATCGCTGATATTATAGACATACATATTGTGCAGGTATGTAATGTCATTGTTCTGTCTGTTAATTCTGCTGCATTAACAAGTGGTAACCACAGCAAAACGAAAATTATAAATTAATTTTCCCGCAACGAAATTTTAAATTCTCTGTGCACAATAACGAACTTTTCCACGAAAGTAATTGTATGCGAATAAGTAACAATAACTGTACCATTATTTAATAAAAAAGACAAACGAATTTGTCGTACTTTTTTGATATTTAACATTTCATTACACGTTACAATAACTCGAAATGTAGTTGAAAAAAATACTTACGTTTTAAGAACATTATGGTCGGCCGACATATTGTCCGGATAATCCGACCTGCTTATGTAGGGTTTAATTGAGCTTTAATTGTACTATTGACGCTTCATTTCACAGCACACATGCATATGCATACATGTTAAATGCTGTATTTATGTAAATGGTTAAGTTTACCTAAACATCACTTCCGTCCGGTAAGACTGCAGAATTACCCTTAGGTCGCGCCTAAAGATTTTTAAATTAAAGCGGCACAAAGTCACAAAATATTTGTATTTGGATTTGTCTTTTACTTTTTACTAGGGCGAAACAAAAGACTGGTCTACCGAAGACAAATGGATACCGTCCCTTATGTAGTCTTTTTAGTAGTGTTTTTTCAAATAAATTAATCACTGTTCAGAACCTCAAGCTATCAAACCTGAAACCAAATAGGTACTCAGAATTATAACACTTTAGTGTTATTAGTGTTGATTCTTCTTTAACTTCTATGAAATATGTAGTTAACAATAAAATAACAATATGGTTTAATTTGGGCCGGTCTTTTGTCTACTGTTCATATTTTTATTGCGAACTTAACCATAATGTATTAAAACTTGTTTTTAAATACTATTTCTCGTACACACACATGCACGCCCTATAAAATATTTATTTGCATGTGTGTAGATAAAATGTCATAGGAAATTCAGCTCGATACAAAAACACGATGCTAATTGGATGGTTGTGTCAGTTTCAATCATCATTCACGCTGTATCAATTGAGCCGGTTACAACTCAGCGCGCTTTTTCGTCGCTAATGATGCTCTCTTTGATTTATTACCTGTATTCGACGAATCAGGGGGTGTGAAAATGTTGCCTGTTTAGATTGACACCAACGATTTGCAGGTTTTTTCGACTGCTATATACATTTCTAATACGTTTCCACGTGATTTTAATACGATAAAAAGAGTATATTAAATTGAAAATGACTTAGTTGCATTTAATATACCATATAATTTTCTCACTTAGCACGCATTTTCTAATTACTGTCTTTTATATGTATTTAAAAATCTTTATTTAACTGTTACAGGAATTTGAAAACGAAGATGCGTCCTTAAGTAAAGACGTACTGTCAACTAAAAATGTGATGTTCGATTCTATATTGAAAAACTGGCGACGAAACATGGAACCTAAGGTAAACTATCATCAACAATCAGATATGATGTATTGAGATACTGTATTTTATTTTCGATACAAAATTGTTGATTTTTTAAAATAATCATATTATAACATTATCATGCAAGCTGGACAGCCGTCTCTGGAGGAACTTGAATTATGTGAATACTGGCGCTAGTTGAAGCTGATTCTATGTACTATCAATTTAGCTTTTATTAAAAATATTTATATAATTAGTCTCTGTTCTGAACTAACGAACTAACTCCTGTACTAAAACATAATATGGATTTGTAGTCTGCAGTAAAGATTAGTTAAATCAGTAACATTTCAAGTAGGTGTGTTAATTAATTTTAGAAAAACAAACTAAACGTCCAAACCTTCAGATTCGTTAATTTGTAAGCTTGTCAGCAAATGGTGCGGAAAGCGATGCCTGAGAAATTTAAATAAAGTAAGTTTGCGTCGTGGACACCTTGTCGTTATTTAATTTTCTGTCCTGACGTCTTGAAATAATAATGAAATTAACAATCAACAGGAAACCTGAACGAACACGTCTGCTACACGAGCGAAGATCATTATATTACTGATGTATGAGTAGGTATAAATATTTTAGTTTATCACTTTCCAATATAATTTACGAGTAGCTATGTACCACCAGTACCACCACTTCTCTGTACCACCAAGAATTTTTCTACAAACTACAACTACTACAACTACAAACTACAATCCAAAAGCAGACTGATACAAAATGCTCATAAATGAAATCTTTGTAATATTTACATAAATTACTTATAATAAATTAATAATGGTTAATCAAGCTCCAAAAGTTTCTATCATAAGCTTCTTAAAACTACATAGGCTTCTTTTCCCATTCGCATCGTAATGATTCCTCTGTTATTTACATTCCAAAAGCATCAAGTAACATCTTACAATGTACATATGTATGTGTCCTTGATATATTTTTATACTTTTTAATTCCCGTATTTTGATTAAAAAAAACTATTTGAAAACTTCTAAAAACGTGGTAGCTGACATCAAAACACAAGTTGGCGCGACACTAAGTCTTTCAGCGAGGTAATGAGACGCTAAGAACTTTGACACTAAAACCTGAATCTCAACTCCAAAAGTTCCAACTTACTTCGTTAAGATGTTGGAGTGGATGCTTTGCTGCTTAATGTATGTACACGGAAGTAAACAAAACGAAATGTCGAAGTTGTCCCCTTTTTTCTAATGAATGACTATATTCCATCATGTAATTATAATGAAGATATCATAAATACGCTAAAAGGTAGCTAAAGGAGTAGCAACTCACGACCAATTTCGGACAGAGTTTATGCAGATGAATACACATTCACCCCAACTTAATTGTACCAAATTGACTAATTAATACTAATAGAGTAAATTTAAAATTTCCATAAACCTGTCACCTAGTAAAAAGTTACTTAGGAACGAACAGTGTTATTAACAACTCGATGTGCCTCAAGGATACGTACAAGTTAAGGAAGTTCAGCTAGTTTACATTTTTTTAAACTTAAAGTATTTAATATTAGGTTATATAAGTTAGAGAAACTGTTGAAACAATTACACTTAAGTACAGGGTGTAATAAGCAAAATAGTAACCAATATTATGACTTGGGCATTCTTGTTTGAGACTGGTTGAAGACATCTGACTGTTTTAGTGCTCAAGTGTTGCATGCGGTCTTCTCACGAAACAAAGTTTCCAGTATCATCCATAACACGTCTTCCACTGATCTCACACATACAGTGTGTTTCAGTGCTATTTGACATCGGGTACAGATGCTGATGTCTGCATCGTCATCGTCATTTCAGCCCGTAGACATCAAATTTCTGAACATAAGAATCTCCGAAATTTTAGGCTATTTAAGTTCCTTTTTGGTCCACGACTTCCCCGAATACGCTATTGCTCACAAAAGACGCTGAGGCTTTTCAATCGACAAAAAAAAATCAAAGACAAACGACGAACAATGCGATACGTAGAAACAAATGTACAATCAACCACTTACATAAGTTTCAGATACTTCTTGTTAGATAAAACAGGCACACAAAAACTATGTACCTCATTGTCCGGGTTCTATAAGATTTTCATATCCTTCGCACAATGTGTTGTTAGAAGTTTCTGTTGTTTTCCAGTTTTGAGTGGTCTTTGCGAACTTTGTCGTGTTTCTTTATTGAATCAAGTAGTACTTTGCGCTATTTCATAACGACTTACGTGAGCAATACTTTTGTTTCTCTCTTCATTTGTGAAAATAAAGTCTAGAAAAGTATCTGTTTTCTTTGCATGTCACTGATTGCAGATATATTTTTGGAGAGAAAGTCACGTTTCATGCTTTCGTTTCGATATATCATTTAGAATAATGCAGGGCCTAATTCATATAATTTCCTCAATGATCTTATGGAATGGAAAACTGCTATTATATAGGTTAGCTTTTCGCTTAGGCATCTCTCTAACTGTTATCAATCCCAGGTAATGATTAGCCACTCATGTAAACGTCTTATACCTTAATTAGTCTTTGCTCATTTCAGTTACCACAAAGTAACCAGACCTGATTATGCATGAGATCGATTTCGAAACTACTCGTATCTTTAGTTCTTGAAGTAGGCCACAAGTGATCGGTGATCGGTTGAAGTGACAACTATTAGACATTTTGCAGGCTACCTTTCTTCTATATTTATTAGGAAAACACTAAATATATTAAATCTATTTTAAAGCGATTCTTCTCTGCGGGCTTATAGAATAACATTACTGATATTGCAGGAAGACGCCGGCGCCCCCGCGGTGCGTCACGGCTACCTCATAGCGGTGACGGTCGGCGGTATAGAGTGTGATGGGGAACACGTTGCCATTGGCATCAAAATGAACTGCTTCTATTCCTGGATTGCCGACAATTTGCCGTAAGTAGATTATTAATTGACCGTATGAATAAAAAACTGTCTTCTTATTTTTTCCATCTCCTTTTCGTGTTGTCCTGTTTAAAAAGATTTTTTTATTTTAAACAAATGTGAATAGTCATTCTCTGGGCAAGCGTGCCGCATTCTAGGCTGCAAGGCTTCAAAATTGGCGAATTTTAAAACAAACTTTCAATCCTTGTTTTACGCTCTTTCGAGGTTGGTTTTCCAAAAACAAAAAACATTGAAGTTCGTATTTGTTTATTTCTGACCAAAAAAGTAAATGCTAGTTTGCAATGCTTGCTTCAAAATTGGTAGTTTTGCAAACAATTTCTCAATTTCTATTACACTCATATCAGCGGTGGCATATCGAAAAATCCTCCCTGAATTAGTGTCTACGTCATAAAAGCAATTTTATGTTACTGAATTCAATAATGATGAACCCTTCAGTCTTATTTACGTATAAATAAATAATTCGAAATAAGAACAACAATTGATTAAATAAGTGTTGATGGCATTTACTTAAATGTTTTTTTTAGTAAATGTTACTATGGTTTTGTAACAAAAATAATTATCGTCGCTAAATAATAAAAATAGAAAGAGAAAACTAAACATGTTTTATTTTGATCTGACACTTTGAAAATACATGTTTATTGTACAGGAATATAAACTGACTTATACAAATTGAACGTGTGGCAGCGGGATCAGTACATGTAGGTACGATACAGGAAACATTTATCAATGTACTCTCTTTAAATAGAAAACTTAACCCAGGAGACTGAATATATTTAGTTCGCTTTGTTTTATAAAGCTCATTTATAGTTTTACCGATGTTAGCCAGCAAGGAGAGATACACATAGGTATATTAATATCGTTAGACTATGGTATTACAACTGAAGTTATAGGGTTTACTATTTGCAGAGTATATAAAGGTGTTCATATTTACCGAGTTTATCATTTCCTATATTAACCGAACATTGATGTAATTGTAATTGTGTGAAACGGAACTCCGAAAATTTAAATGTTGATTAATCTCAATTCTCATGAAACATATTTGGTTAAAAATACTCTATTGAATCGTATTAATGTTATTCCATCATAAACGTTTTAAAAGCGACTTCACCACTCGTCTGATAGAAATTTATCGGTATCTCTACAACTACAATATCCTTTCTCATTTCCTTCGCTTGTTCCGTATGACACAGATCTGAGACCATCTGTACTAAAGACTGGATTTTATTCTGACATGATTGAATAAATTTAACGTTAAGTCTGACTAATGTGTTTCGGTGTAACGGTGTTTCAAATTTGTATTTACAGTATGCATACTCTTTATAATGATTAATAAGTGTTTAAAGTTACAGTTATCATCTCTTTGCTTAGTAGTATAGTGGGTTATGAAAAGTGTTCTGAAACATGACATTTCGTTTGCGTCATCCAAGCCTCGTTATTCACTACAAGTAAAAACGGCACATACTACGTGTGCTACCTAGACGTTTTCCGAAGGCAGGCACTTATAAACAAGTCTCAAATTAGGTCGCGACTAAAGACCGCTCTCATGTTGGTAATTACACTTTTTTAAAGCTCGCGGTTGTTGTTAGTAGGTACTTTTTTAAAATACGACCAATTTTTGAAGTTAACGTAGGTATGTATGTATATACGTCATACTGCAGATCACGAATCGCAATTTAGTTCTTTTTAAAGAAAAGTATTAAAAAGCGGACCGCGTGATTGGTAGAAGGACGATATTAAAAACGTCACATCAACAAATTGAACGGGACAAAGAAGAGATTGACAATTGGGGAAAACTTCGGGGACACCTACGTTCAAAAGACTGACAACCAATAACTACGTAAAAAAAACGTGTATTTACTGAGGTACGAGTATACATAACAAATGCCATTAAATTAACAAGCAATGTGCTAAATATAATTAAGATGACATAATGCCTGAAAAAAAAATACAGAATAATACAAAACTGGCTTTCTATGATAACAGCATGTAGAACTTTTGCTTTTTAGACTTTACAACACTGGAGACAAGAATTTTTCCTGGTATTTTTCAGGCATCTGTCTGACGCAGTGTGCAAAGAAAAATCGCGATGTTGAATAGCTCAATGCACTGCTTAGTGGCCAAACGGTCTATCGGAAGCTTTACGTCAAGCATTTCTTACAACACTTCTCAACAATTATTGTGTTTGAATTGCATTTCGCGGAAGGCATGTCTGAACAGTTGTCCTTTAAAACTACTTGTACACTTAATTGCAAAGCGCTTATACGAAAAATAATGTTTAATTTTTTTGCTACAGGGACGGCGGTATGAATTTGAAATGTTGCTACAATTGCTGTGACAAAACCAAGCATCCTCCCGAAGAAGTACATCACGACGTTACTTTGATACGGCGAGTAAAAAAAAAGAAAGCTAGATTTTAATTGTAATTACTGTCATATATTGTAGATACTTAAATAAATAAATAAAAAGATATGTTTTGCGGTGTTTGTAATTGCAACAATACTTATTTAATTGTGCAAGATGTTATACAAAATGTTAGTAGGTAATGTATTACTATGTATATATTTTTCGTAAAAGAAATTACGTATAGGTAGATATGTATTACCAGAGGAATTATCTCAGGTTCGATTAATGAAGTTAAATAGCAGCAAGTACTTCTGTTTCTACTGCTAAGCCGCCGTACTTCACAATTTTTGCACCGGGAAAATAGGTCTAGCTTATATGTTAAGTTACCGACGGACTATATTTATACTTGTTATAGGTACAGGCAATGTAATAGTGTTACTGGCAGATTGAGAATAACTTAAAAATAAGGTCTCAATAATTCATTTACAATTATGTAATGATTGCTAATACAGTAAATATTAATCATAAAATTTTATTACCGTACATAAAATTAGGCTCAACTATCTCAGAATGAACTTTAACAGATGTTAAATAAAATTACGTTATTATTTTCGAAATTAGAGCAATACTAGCCGTAACTCATTGAATTACAGTCTTATCTTACGATAATCAGTGCCTGTCTTGTGTAATTCGCGTGTAAAATTTATAAGGATTGCCAGCTGTATATATTTACGCACAACTTTGTACTTCCATAGTCAATTTAGCCTAAGTGCTCGTTGCTTATACTCTACTATCCAAATTTAAATCATGCAAATAAGCTTACAGTATCTCGTAATAAGATTTATAGCGACAAGCTAATCCACTCGTAATCCGATTTGTCTGTTTAGCGGAGAATAAAAAGCTTTATCTAATATGAAACAAGTCCTTGAAGATTTTTCAATGGATTCCGACATTTCCGACACGTTTAAATAATATGTTTTGAAATATTATTATATTAACACTATTTTAAGTATCCATTTCATAGAATGTTCCTTTTGTGGGTTCGAACGGAAGGGGTTTCAGTTTTAGGTTTGGATTTGTAAAGGATAGTTATTATTACCCATCAAATATTTTGTAGAACAGATCCAATCTATAGTTACAGAGCGCTTGAAAACTAAGAAATGATTCTATTTGAATTCTATTGATAATCATTTTAATTTATCTCCTTAATATTAAAGATTGCTATGAAAATTCGGTTTGCAAAAAAATGTGTTTGGAAGGTTTTAACATTTTAGGATTACTCTGAGTCTCGACATTATAGAAATGTGACACCCAGTAGAGAAACTTTGAAATAACTGTAGCAGCTTTTGACATGTTAAAGAATATTTGATCAAAAAGGTGGCAAGAAACAAAGTGTCTTCTCTGAGCTGAAAATGAGATTTTCTCAGTACTTTAAGTACTACGTACTTATCATCTACATTGGTATACATCGTCTTTGTGTATGAGAGTGCTATTAGTCCGACTATGTAAATCCGAACTTGTGAGACATGATGTCTACCAGTTTTTCTGAAGTATATACTTCCAGATGCTACGTTGGGGAAGAAATTTTATGTATTAACGTGTAAATAAACTTTATGTACCTATAAGTAGCGAAAGATGTATGGAAAGCGTCACTACAGCCTTAATTTAACGAAAAATGGAACCGAATACATTACACTACTTATCAACTCCCTTAAACATGTTTTCAATTCAAACGAGGTTAATGACTCAACTCAACTACAGTTGGTTTCTTAACTTGACGGTTAATTAATGAAAACTACTTAAATAAGCTAAACAAAAGTCATGTTCTAACGGTCGCTAGACAATTACGTGTTATTGAGATATTCTTAATAATAATAATAATAGAGGCTAAGTTTTTTCCTTTGTAACACCTGATTCTGTAATACCTAAATCGAGCAAATAAATAATTTGAATTTGAATATTTACTAGTGTCTTAGTAGGCATACCCTTTTTTTTTTACGTTGGGGAATGCGTTTGCGCATGTCCCGGCTGGGGATGCCGGGGGTCTGTGGGACTCCGGGCCGCGTGACGGCGACCCGACTAC
>DWGJ01000873.1:0-24045 GCA_018246895.1 Aspitha aspitha aspitha | reverse complement strand
GTATAAAACAAAGTCGCCTTCTCTGTCCCTATATCCCTATGTCCCTAAGTATGTTTAAATCTTCAAAACCACGCAACGGATTTTGATGCGGTTTTTTTTAATGGATAGAGCGATTGAAGAGGAAGGTTTATATGTGAAATAACATCCATTAAATAGCGGAGAGATACAGTTTTATACCCGTGCGAAGCGGGGGCGGGCCGCTAGTTTTCATATATAACGAAGAAGTTGTTTTGATTCACATTTTGTGATTATTACGACGGTGTCAATGACCCGCGCGCGGCCCGCCCCGACATGTTTTCGTCCGGGCCGCGGTCCCGCGTGTCACGAGTGTGGGAGTTTTGCAACGTTCATGCGCCATCGGCGTCATGTGGTGACGTTTGGAAACGATTCTCTTCAAATTTCGAAGTGTCATTGATCTCACGAATCTTGCGCACTAGCCGTTTTGTCGGTGAAAATATTGTTGGTACGACATTCAAGATACGTACTGAAGTGTGATATTTTCAAATTTCGAAGTGTCATTGATCTTATGAACCGTGCGCACTAGCCGTTTTACGGAAAAAATATGAGGTAGGTATTAGTACGACATAAAAAATAGGAAAGTGTCATATTTTCGAATTTCGAAGTGTCATTGATCTTGTGAATCTTACACATTCGTATAGTATAGGTATATATAGACACTTGAGTGATAATATCGTTCAAGTATATATTACGTATATATTAATAGTCTACGCTGTAGATTACGTAGTCATCACATCAACTTAACTCTTACTATTCACGAATTTTGTACACCTGTACGAGAGATTTTACTAATAAGAAAGTAAAAATAATTATTTAACTTATAATTTAGCTTTTACACAAACATCAACAATTTGAAACTATAGTGCCTCCAAGAACCAGAAATAACTACTAATAAGATTTAAAATATGTAAAATGAGTTGCCAGTTTTCTCGCCAACAACTATAACAATAACATAACTTAAAACGATTTGAAGATACATAAATTCTCAGTCCAATTCGACCGTATTAAATCTGGCCAACGTTTGCCATGGCACCCTTGAAGAAAACAGAATCCGCTAACAAAGTAACACCCGCGCGAGGAGCCGCCGAGCGGTCTCAGATTCGATTATCGAGACGCGGGGGCTATAATTCGATATTCACTGAATTTGAATGAAAGTTCTCATTTCAAATTGGATTACACACTAAAGGTATTTTAAGTGTTTCGAAGAAATACCTCTCTGAATCTACGCGGTGGGATTCCAATGAGATAGGATCGGATAAGACGTTGAAAAGGATTCAACTGGATAGGTATTTGTACGCAATTGAAGAAGAAGAAGGAAGAAGAAGAAGGAAGAAGAAGAAGAACTAGAAGAAAAATCATTTAATCGCGAGCTTAGTTAAACATAAAACGTAAAACACAAACAGTGCAAAAAAATAAAAAAAATGTGTTTACGGAATTATTTTTCGTGTGGAGATAGCAGCAAACGAGCAGGCAGCAGTCAGTGGCCAATATGCCATGGACATCTGCACTCTACGTCTAATAAGACTGTTGGAATGCGATTGATAATGTGAATTACTCCTGTTAGAAATAGGTGTTAATAAGAATATTAGCCGGGTAATATTCTTTGGGAACAGGACTGCAGGTATAGGACTGTTAGTAGCATTAGATGTTGTCTTATAAGACATTATTACCTTATTTCGAGCAGTCTTGAGCATTCAGGTTGGGGAGTATTGATGAATTTGTCTGTTTTTGGTCTCTAGGGACATGAGCAGCGTGTTTAACTAAACAAACTCGGTTTTGAGATATACCACGCAGTTAAGGAGTAACGAAAACCTTAAGAAATTGGGGTTAAGGGCTGCCCCATTAGTCCAGTTAACTGCCGAGCCGGGTTGTGGGTTTGATTCCCGTTCTTGTCAAAGGCACAGACAGTTGTAAATTTTCCTAAGATATAGTTTTTACAAAAGCAGCAGTGCTCAAGTTACGTTTGCAACGGAAAATTAAGGTATCTTTACAAGTTTTAAACAAACGCATTACTCATAGGGGTAGGCAGAATGTAGGAGCTTTTATCAGCTACTGTCATCAGAAATATCGGTGTTCTTTGAAAAGAAAGATACTTATACCAAAAGATTTAAATAACGTATCAATTGCACTTCACAATCTTCATCAATACTTGCGAAAGGCGGACGTATAAATATCTCGGTTCGATTTTACATAATGCCCTGAGGGCGCAACAAAAATCGGCTAACAAAGTAACACTTGCCCTGAGTGGCGTCGAGTGGTCTCAAATTCGATTACCGACTAGTGCAGGGGCAATAACTCGGTTTGAGAGGTTATTCGATTTAGCAACGATTACAATGCGCGAGTGCTGTTCAGATGCGGTTTTGGGGTTAGTTTCGAGTGGAAGATGTCGTTAAATCGTTACATTTTAGCGCGCAACGCCTGATACTGGCGAGACGCATTCGATTTTTATGATGTGTTCCAAGTTTGAATTTGGGGAGAAAGAGACGTGAAATGTGTGATGGTAATGCTGTCTTTTCTATTTTTAAATTGGATGTGTTCGAAGTTTGAATTTTTGGAACTAGAACCGGAAACGTGTTACAAAAAGCCGCGGTTTTAGAACTTTAGAAAAAATGATACCACAATGATGAGGATTTTGGTTTAGCTTGAATAATCAATTATACCGATTATAAATAACAGCAATCAAATTTAAATGACGAAATTGAAAAGATAATGCATTAAAAACATTACATTGTCTCAAAACAAGAGATACATTAATGAAAAGATAAAAATAGAAAACGACGAATCCTATTCACAATTACCATAAATTGTGCCGTAAACATTCAACACACATGAACGAGGCACCGTGGCCTCGTAACAGTACGGTACAACACTTGCAATCTCCCTACAGCCCTCCGGACCCTTCGACACTTTTAAAGGGCCATGAACTAGATCGTAAAGACTTTAAGATCTTGTGTAAAATTAGTAGATAGCAAATTTAGTGTGCAATTAATTTTGAAATGAATCTAAACGCTGTTCAAGAATTTGTAACTACAATTGTTAGATGTGTTTAGGATGTTAAATTTAACAGAAATTTTAGGGATTCTGGAAAGATATGTTACGATATATAATATATATGTTTATGATAGTGATATACTAATATCCAAGAGCTTCGTATTTACAAATAAAATAATTGATATCCATACTAATACTTTGTGCTTCTTTAGTGTCAAAACGGATAAATGTGATTTTTGGTATAAAGATAGATAAAGGGCTGGAGAGTGACACAGGCTACTTGTTTTCTCGAAAAAATTTTTCATTTAGTAGCAGTAGTCATCCCGCGGTTAACAGCCAGTATTGAATATTTCCATTGACGGAGTTCCATAATCTTCTATAAATCCAAGAAATAAAACCTGCGAAAATATACAACGATAAACGTTGTACAGCGCATAAAAATTTACAGTAAGCAAGCAAATTTTCATAAATTACCACCGTGAATATACTATGGCATAATTTGGGAAGCTCATCCCTTAGAGAACCCTTCGACAGCGAATGGGCAATGAAGGAAGCGTCAGACGGCAAGACGCCGATGTATAAAATCAGTATGAACGTTAAATAAAGCCCCTACGACCCATAAAACAGTCAGGCGTTGGGGATCTCCTCTTTGTTTAGGATTGTATCGCGATTAGGTTATCTGTGGTGACATCTCGAGTGGGAATATGAAGAAGATAAACGTAGACATTGGATAGATGTATTACAGAATCATTTCATCATGAAACAGTATTAAATGATGTGCAACAAAAATGACCCACAACGTCAACGGTTCGTGGAAACTGCACGAATTACTAAAAAGAGATCGAACGTCGCCGATAGAACAACGAATAACAATAAAAATAACGGAAAACAAAATTAAAACACAGATTCGGTACCAATAAAAGTAATCATAACTTCATAACGAGATCATGCGAGCCGAGTCGTAAAAATCGAACAGCCCATAAACAAGTCACTGGCGGCCCTCGAACGGGAACACGTCTTACCGTGTTCCCGTGTGTTACGAACGGTTAGACAAAGGCGTGACGGTCTCTTGTCTTTATTTAATCATCGTGCAATTGAATGGCGTCGGTATCCGGTTGACAAATTCGCACGCCCTCTACATCGCCTTAAACGCGCACTTAAGCCGTACCCTTCCTTTCCTTTACCCTCGGACGCCTCCATTCTTTTTATATCGCAACTTTATTAACGCATAAAGGTCTGGTGATGGCCCTTTAAGAATTAGGATGCGTCCCGTGGCCGCCGCCCGCTCGAGCCGAACAAATGGAGTGTCGGAACTTAGCTCCGATCCCGGGCGCGTCCCCCGCGCAATTAATGGAACTGTTATCGTCTTCGCAAATTTAAATTTCGCACTGCTTCCTATATTTTATCCTGTCTCGTTGCGTCCGCGCGGGATTGTGGGAACTTTCGAAAAAAAGCACCGATCATATTGCGCGTTCCGTTTTCGACGGTGAACGGCGGCTGCACGTAACGTTAGTGTTTTTGTTACGTTTCCACGGAGCCGACTGTTTTTTAAAGCGAACGGCGGCGAACGGCCCGTTTAGGAGCGAATAAAATGGGAAGAGAATAATTCTATTACGAATGTTGTACACGGCATAAAGGGGGGATAACGTCCCGATACGTGTATCGACGCCGTGAAAGCAATCGGATTTACATGTCTACCGGCACTGTACTAAAACGAAATCATGAATGAAGCGCAGTATAGGAAACCCAGAACATTATCCTTATGCTCCCATTTTACGACCTTTACCCCATCCAGAGGAAAGGGTCACATCGCTGCGACACGCAGTAAAACATCGCCGTCCCGCTCGCGCGCGCGCACCGCCCGTAAACCGGAGCGGGATAATCACGAAGATGAGTCGAAAATTATTTTTTTTTATTATCACCATCGGCGGTGCTCTTTTATTTCCTTTTTACGGTCCGAGTACCTCATAAAAAGACAATAAACTTACTATTTACAGACCATCAGGAAATTGTTAGCCGAAGAGGTCTCTTTACGACACATGTTCGCCTGGTGGCTGGAGAGGAGCCCAAGTGATGCACTCTTTACGATTGACGCGCGCGTAAAAGTGTACGGAATGGATACATTTTATTTGCTATTTTACTTCGCGCGTGGCTTCCCTCGCCGGGGACGCGGAGTGAGCAATGGGGCAACTAAGTAACGTCTGATCACCGATAATGACACAGTTTGCGACATAAACGGTATCGGACTTTCCTATCTCTCTTGTCCGTCATAAACGATCGTAAATCTATCGATGCCATCATTTCATATTCGTTGACGTAGCACTTAACTGTGTTTCTGCTGCAATCCATGAAACATAACCAAACCAAAAAGTCACTAAATTGCTTCTACGGCGACAAATAACAAGACTATCCTGAGTATTGAGGAGGAGCTCCTCATCTATTAGTATCAATTAAATCAAAAAAACATTATAGCAAAAGCTGCTGCGTTGCAGTAGAAACAGATTCTGGTATGTTTACATAGGCCATACGCGTGCGTGATTGTCGAGTGTTTGACCTGTTACCCGACGGTAGTGATCGGACGGTAGCAATCGACAACTCTCAAAGGTTTACAACCACCAACATTCAGTTCACACCAGCTCGAGCTCGCGAAACCGATCGCCAAGTTATTAGTTCATGAATAACGAATAAAGATTAAACGCTCGTAAAATGTACGAGCGGTTTTGTTGGGCGCAATAAAATTCGGAGATCGCCCCGTTTATAGCCGCCTTTATCCGCGAAATCACTTTAAATAATACACTTAAGCGTACCATCTGTAAGTATAATAACAAATGCATATTCAACAGATAGTTTATCTATGATTGATTGCGACTAAGATTTTTATGACCGAAGTAACGTGCAACGATACGGTGAGTAAGATGATAAGAGACATTTATCTAAAAGAAGAAGTAGAGGAATAATATCAATCAGAAGAAGAATAAATAGAAAATAAAAAACCAAGTAAAATCCGCTTTATGCATCATAAAAGTTTAACAGCTCAGTATGAAATATCCCATAAACATTACTTGAGATAATTAACTTTGCTAGCCGTAATGATTAAGTGGCAAACACATCAGGATATCGATATCATGTGCCTACCTTACCACAACTAGGAACCTTACCTTACCTTAGGAAACAGAAAAACAGTAGCCTAGTGCGGCTTAGCGGCGAACAGTAACAAGATTAATGCAAACTAAATGAATAGGCAATAACATTAACATAACCACTGAATAAACACAGTACCAAAAATGATTGGACAGAGTTGATTTCAAAAATAAATCCCCGTGAACTGTGGAGTGAAAACATATCGTAAAACAATTAGCCGGTAATCCGGGCATAATTTACAACGGCCGTGCCCAGATCGGCGCTAAATCATAAAACGAACGTTAACACGTATTAGCTAACCGACTGTTTAATAACTATTATTATACCTCTTCACGGACTTCTCAATAAAAAGTTCGGCGAGCGAGCCACCGGTCGTTCGAGCTTCGAAATTGAGGGCGAACGGCTCGAATCGGATCAAAATATTCATATCTTTCACAAAAAAAACACCCATTATATTAAACTCTTCATTCAACTTTGCAGTCAAGAATTTCATTAGAAGTTTTGCTAAGGAATTTTAATTTAAAATAATGACTCATACATGTTAGTCCAATACGTGAACAATACGTGGGCTGTTGATTGGAACGTACGTACAAAATAGAAGCTTCTAAAGGACTAAAACGTTTTCAACTTGAATTATGACCGCCAGCAACAAAGAAAGTATTATTTAAACACAAATAGGTATGTCCAAAACATCTAATTTTACCTTGCCACTCGAACTTGCCCCGCATATTTCCTTTGAGTGCACAAAAAATACTTATGTTTTTAAGTAACTAACGGACTTCAAGAGTTGCTTGGCAGATTATTAAAATATTTCTTCAAGTGTTACAGGAATGAGAATATTTAAACTGATCGAGATTAAAGTTTTTTTATTCGAAACCCAACTGAAAAAAGCAGAATGTAATACTTGATACAGACCTAGGAAATTGGAATCCAGACTAGAAGACGCGGGTTCGGATGCCTTTTCAAAAACCTTTAATTAACCTGCCTCACGAGGGAGAGGTGAGCTATAAACGATGACATGAATAAGGACCAACATACATGAATGCTATGAACTCTGACCACAATTTTAAAGATACAACTAGAAATAATGAAATATGCAAGAAAAATACCTAATTCTTATTTTAAGCTGAAGATTTATTCTTATTTAGACCCATGGTTACCATGGAAACGAACGCCGACATGTTATACAAAGACCACGAAGACCAATGACAAAGATTTAAAACCATCATTGTAACTTCTGTAGCTTAAGTTCTTATGTTACAAAAGAACTTGATTGATCTAAGTTACAACATTCCTAATCACTACATAGTATAAAACAAAGTCGCTTTCTCTGTCCTTATATCCCTATGTATCCTTAAATTTTTAGAACTACGCAACGGATTTTGATGCGGTTTTTTTTAATAGATAGAAACATTGAAGAGGAAGGTTTATATGTAAAATAAGAATGGTATAGGGAAAGGGGAATTGTTTCACTCCAAATTTAACGCGTTCGGGCCACGGGCAGTAATGAATAAATCAAAACTATTGGATGGATTTTAGTCATTTTTTCAGTGAGTGACATAGGCTATATATTTTATACCCGTGCGAAGCCGGGGCGGGCCGCTAGTAATATGTATAAAGGTGAATGCGGGCGTGGTTGATTTACGAGTATGACAATCAGCGGAAACCAGCACCGACAAAACTAAAAACTTAAACCCGTTCATTGGCAATGGGGTGAGCCCCTTGCGCAAGAGAACAATTTATTTTCGCGTTAGCTTGCGATTGCGACATTAGGGGTTTGCAATATCTTAGAGCGAGGCCTCAGGGCGCGGAGGATTTCAATATTGTGAATTCCAAAGATGCCTCCGTATAATGAATTTTGGGATTGTCTTGTGGTTTTTCGGTTCGCAGTGTTCAGACCCCTCTATGTTACTTTCAGTTTATCAGTACATACGCCTATGTAAAGACAATTTTGTGGGGTTACGCGTTCTCGAACATCGTCGTGGTGTTTTTCGGTGGAGACGGTGGAAGGTACGCATCGCGGCGTGGCACCGTAGTTACAACGAAATATATGATAATAAGGGACGGCATTATTTAGGTCCGGCAATTCGTATGGTAAAACTGAACCAGTGATATTTGCCGCAGACAATTTCTATGGAGATTCCGGTCTTGTTTCGGGGTTAAATCTGAGCGGGAATGATATATAAGGGGCAGCTGGAGTTTTCCTTATACGAAAATATTGTGCGGAGAAATATGAGTTCGGTTCGGCAAAAATTGGCGGAGGGTATGTTTTCGCTGTTCAATTCTTTTCTGTTTTCAAGTTGTCTTTTTTTGCGGAACGTGTTCGGGCCCGAGTGCGCAGATACGGGTTACCCTGAACGTAAACAGTTTTGAGAAATGCTCTCGAAGATTCCACTTCGAATATATTTCGTAAGTTTTGCATTTCCTGGCTACTACTATCAAATTGTCGTTTCTTAAGAATAGTTCAGTTTTCAGATTTGTCAATATTAGCAAATTCAATTCTTATGACTGGTGAGGCTTTATAAAGATATGGCCATAAGTTTCTCATCGTATTAACGGTTTATATAAGGTATTCACGTGGCTTAACCCTAAGACGACGGTGTTCAAAGTCCAAACAGCATTCTTCATTAGTGAATATAAATGGTACTATCTTAATTACGAGCGCTATAAGCGGGCTATATTAGAAGTCGGCGGTGTTAAGAAATTCGAAAACGGAACGGGTTAATTTTTTAACGTTCCCGAGGTCTGGTGCCCGCTTGTTTCCAGTTTACGGCCTGCGGTCGCCCGAGGCGGAGACCGTTCTAATTAAAATCGCCCCGTTTTCTACGCTATTCATTTCCATCCTTTAAAACGCTTTTTGTTAGCTCGCATTATTGTTGTGGCCAACTAATTTACATGTTAATGAGATGGCCGACGTAATTCAAATATGGAATCGATCACCTTTCAATACATAATATAATCCTGCTTTACATACATACGCGTCAAATACAGAGATGCCTGGTTATAACGTTGAATGCTTATATTGTTTTAAACGCTCGTTTAAGCAAGTTCAAGAACAACAATGAACACATTCTGAACGTAAGCCGTGACCTCATCGGGAAAAAACAACAGAGCTACCAAAAGTTTACCGGGAGCAAAAAAGTATTTGTTTTTAAAAACCTACCTAATGCCTATTAGCATTATTACAATGGTACCAGGGAGGCATGAGCGGGCCGAGCTTCTTTGTCCCGCGATTATGTATGCAAATGACGCGCACTACACCTGTGACTCTATGTGCGCCTGGTAAACAATAACAGATGAAAATGGGAAACATTGCTTTCCCTTTGTTGTGGATACGTTGTTTGTAGTACGGCTACCGGTTTTAAGAATTATTCTGAATGCTGGCTACTGCGGAAATGCTGAAAGAGTTAAATTTGTCAATTGTCAACTTTAAACTGGCCATACGCGTGGAACTGGACATACTATTACGTAACTCGGTGGTTGCACGGCATTTTGAATAGTTGTATTTGTGATTTCAACTAATTGTGAACTGTTTCAAGTTAGTATTACAGTTTTAAATTGTTGTATTTTTACATCGCTAATTTTACTAAAGATCGCCCCACCAAATTGAGTAGTGTACAGTTACGTCGAAATTGGCGGTGAAAAATAGTTTTTACTCGTTTATATTTTATACAACTTTTTTCTCACGCATACCTAGATACATGCGAAATTAAAATTAATTTATTGAGATCACCATCGTAATTGGAAAGTTAGCTCAGATTCAAAAATAAAAAACGTTAACTGACAGTTCCTTTTTTAAACACGCAATTCCAGAGACAAGCGTGTTCTACAACTTTTTAAATTACAAAAAGAAAAAAAGCATAATAATATTTAAAGGCCAGTATGAAACATGCATGTACGTAGTAACAGAATTAATTACCGCGCTGGTGAAATCAATGAGGCGAAGTAATGGATCGTCTAATTAAAAATTCTAACTAATCTATTTTATAAAATATGCAATTAGAAAATATCTATAATTCGGTTCTTATTCTCAAAGCAATTGAGTACAGAATCGAAATGAACCCAATGATTGTCATAAATCAGTAGTAAAAAATTTAATGTAAGCGCCTCTGTGCTGATGTATGCACTTACTCGTATGTATGTGTAACTAAGTTTAATTATTAAATTAGGTTAAAGAAAGAAGAAAAGAAACAAACGTCTACTAAGAAATAAAACGAAATCGTGTCCCTTATATGAAATGTCTTGTATCCCATGTGTAGGTATGGCAACTGTGAACCTTCAGTGAAAATAATCATGATCATCAATTAAGCCATTTCACAATGTTATATATTCGACAACAATAATTTATTATGACTATTATCATATCATCACGCTACGTCCCCAACCGAACGGGCCGATTGTATAGAGTGCCAAATCTCTAACCTAAAAATTCTAAGACGCTTCTGCGTCATTTATTGCAACACTCATTCATATAAAAAAATATGGTTTTAACAAATGTTTCCGATGCTGATAATTCCATGCCTCCTATGCAGATCATCTACGGTGATTTTTTATCTTTTTCTACTTAAAAAGTTATTTACGTTTTTAAATTGATCAAAACTGGCCATCGCGATGAAATAAAATATCTGAACTTTTTAAAATTCTCCAGAACCTGCTCCGAGTTTGTGATTTGCAGTATTTTTATGGCTAATTCCTCAACGATTACTTTGGTACAACATTGGGTACTAACAGTATTAAAGAAACATTTTTATGTCGATTTTAAATATAAGTTAATTTTAGTTTAAAAATTGAGTAATAAATAATAAAGCAACAGTAGATAATTAATTAATTAATTGTAAATATTGTATAATTATAAATTTGTACGCCGTAAAAGGCAATATATGGAGTGAACTAGCAATTCTACAACTTCTTGAAATGTACCCATATTTGTGCAAATAAATGTTTTTGTCTTTGTCTTTGTCGATAGTCCAGCTGTGGGACTATAAAAGAGACTCCGACGATCTGCAATTCATAACACACGCACCGCGTTGGAAACTGCGTGCGAATGCGGCATAAGATCGGAAAAAAACCGCCACGAGCGCCACACTCAATAACGCGGAATGATTGCGCGGCACTTTCTCGCCATTGCCGTTAATTGGGGTGATCCATTGGCGAGCGGAACGAGATCGCTGCACAAAACTGCATCTCTGATTAACACTATTCATATTAATAACTACTAGCTACGCTCGCGTGGAATCCAATATTTTCCCGTTTTTGCAATATATGTATTTTGTCATTGCTGCTCCACTCGTAATAGTCATAGCGTGAAGTTATATAGCCTATAGCCTTCCGTAATAAATGGCTTATTCAACACAAAAATGATTTTTTCAATTCGAACCAGTAGTTCCTGAGATTAACGCGTTGAACCAAACAAACAAACAAACACTTCAGCTTTATAATATTAGTCTAGATTACAATATTAGTATTGATATACATAGATTCCACACGCGTCAAGATGATTTCAACCACTCTATTGACAGCCATCATCTATTTTGTCTATGCCTTTGTAAAGATAAAGACAAAATATTGATAGGAGGAAAAACTTACTAAAGCTAACCATCACAGCCCTCATGAGTACCAACGCATCAGTGACCGACATCTACTAACACCACGCTAACCATTAACTAGACTTATAATAGATACTAAACAGACTAAGGTTTCTAACAATTGTATTTTCAAGAAAATCTAGTAGGAAGTAGTCTTATTACTGATTGAAGTAATTCATACTAACAGTCCAATACCTACAGTCCTATTAGCGGTTGGTTGCAGATGTCACGGCCATTTATAATTGCCTGCTTTCTTCAATTAGAAAAATTACTGTTGCATACAGTATACAGTACATAGAAACAAGCATATCATGTACCATATCGAGTTACAAGTATTCAGTAAGATTCGTGGCGTGGAAACTGACAGCTTATTCATTTTCGCCTAGTATCCGTTGCACGTAACGTCAGTGTTGCTATACTGATTCCATGTTTTTTCTCCCGCTAATATTACTTTGTATGTCACGCACTTGCAACACGGTCGGATATAATCGAAGTACGTAACCATTTTTTTTTTGGATCAATGTTAACAAGCGCAAATTGTTATTGTGCCATTCGAACATTTTTTCGAAGAGATTTGACTATAATTGTGACTGACATTAAATTTTTATTGAGGATTAAAATCACACATCGATCGGCTAATTTATAATGATAGTTAATACATGCGTTAAACATTTTTAGTCAGAAATAAAAAAAAACATTTGCGATCGAAATACATGTAGATACACCTAGATCTATAAAGATTGCAAATACAATGGATTTTTTATTACGCGATAAACCGTGCAATGAAAAACTCTCATACAATTATTTAAAAAAAAACATCGTTGACACGCGGTGGCATTCATACGGCCTGTGGGCTGAACAGTTGACATCTGTCAAAATCAATGCACACCTATTTGCTGCTTATTGTTATTGCTTTAGAAGGCAAATTCCCATGAAACAACATGACGTACCGATCTTTAGAGTAACAACTGTAGCATTTCACGAGGGTACCGCGAGCATATAATTATCAACCTTATTATATGGTTCTTAAGAGTTACGCGATGTGTCGCATTGAGTGCAGATAGCTACACAATAAACATTGTAAGTGCGATCAACATACAATCGTCACGTTATCTTACTGTTTGCAAATCAAGGCGGGAAGCGACGCCATTATGATTAGCATCTTTTTGACCGCGCTCTAAATTCAAATATAGAGCGTACGTTGGTGGTCCTTTATTTACGAGGCTACGGTAACAGCACTTACAGCCAGGACTACTTTAATATTAATTTAAAAACTACTTTTTCGCATTTATGTTTTTTTACGAACGACTAATAAAATCGGTCATGTATAATTGAGATAATTAGGGCAGAAAACATTTTAACTTAAAAGCGATTCAAATTAAATGAGGCAAAAGATATTTACGGGTGATTTGCTGAATCATTCTGACATACCAGGACGAAAGAACTTAAGTAGCAGAGAGTAAGCTCCGCGGTAGAGTTAAAGCCGATTACTTTGCCAAGTTGCTATTACGGTTCTGAAAAGCAACAGTACTTACTCGCTAGCTATTATTATTAGGAAGTACAAAATATTTCGACGCATATTTTTATTTCCGAAATAGTAGGTATAGTAACATTTGCCTGACTAAAAAAAAATTATGTCACTTTACTGTCCTTACACTTCATTGAAAGGCACAATATGAAATTTGGACATTAAATTAAAATTATTAAGGCTATTTGTGACTAAAATATCAAAATGTTAGGAGAGCTTGGGTACCAGGGTATAAGCGCCGCGCAAGAGTTAAAGCCGATTACTGCAAGTTGTTATCGCTGCAAAACTTGGAGAATTCCGCCATTCCACGCTCCGCCGAGCGGCTAATTTCTCCGCCGACGTAATTAAATGTATTTTTAGTTGCGGTTAATGATTATTTCACACTAGCTTTGAACGCCATTAGTCTGCCCTTTCTGGGGTTTCGCAGCGTTCATACCGAGTAACATTTCATTGTTGAAATAACTTCGCGAAACAAACAGTACCTACCTACTTACTGGGGCCAACTGTTTAAGAACTATGGGATCCACAGTAAAATATATTTGTTGAATTTAAAGATAGCTGTAAATATATTAAGTAATAAATTAAAGAAATATCAAAAAGAAATCCATAGGATTTTTGTAATTGAATTGGGCATAAAATATAGATATATACCTATATACGATATATGTATACATAATATATGCCTATATCGTTACACAAAATGCTCATATCTGTAGTAAAAAAAAAATGTTGTACATCAATAATACTGGTGGTATAGTAGAAAAAAAGAAAAAAAATCCAATAACACGATCGAATTTCAAAATAATCACGGCCCGTCACCCGCAAAGGCATTCCACGAGAACACTCGTTTCGGCTGCGTTCTAAATTCAAACTTCGCGGGGGACGGGCGGCTCCCTCGTTTCGTTCAAAAAAAAGTTTAAAACACCGATTGTAACATATTCATGGCGAGTGAAAACAGCGCCGTGATAAATCACCTTCGGGAAATTAAAAACTGTCTTTGGAACAATACCTTCTTTGCGTACGAACGGGCCCGTATCAGTCCGTTTCGCGCCGAACGCATTTTAATATTACCATTTCGCTCTGTTTGTGAGCGAAATAAAAGACGGATGAAACAACATCAGTTCAGTGGTGCTGTATTTAAATATTTACGGTGATTCCACGCTCTTTCTAATTAAGTAATTAACTTTCAAACAATCTACTAAGACACTAAATTTAAATTTACAATATCAGCTGTTTTTATAAAACCTATCAATTACCACTTTGATTTATATTAGCTCCAAGTTACCTTTCAAATTTAGACGTTACAATGATCATAGATAAATAACAACAAACAAAAGTTACACATTTATAAGCTATTAAAAACAAAATTTCCTCGCATTTCGAGTGCACAGATCTGATAATTAAAAACATCACAAATACATTAACGACGGCGTGCTCCGAATCTAATTTCTTTCGAAACAAAAAAAAAGATAGAAGCTTAATTACTTTTTCTGTCTATCACAAAAAGCGGGAGATAAGGTCCTATTCGAATCCTCGTTATCAACGCCTCCGCCACCCTAGTGCTTTCACCCTTCTCGCTTTTTCCTTTTAAAACCCCCTAGAATACCTATCGGGCGTAATTTAAAGATAACTAATGCTCCCGGTCATTAGGGAATGTCGAAGAAAGTAAGAAACGGGAAAGAAATGCAAGCAAATGCATTTTTAATATTAGAAACTCGATTCCGAATCGATTCATTCGTTTCGATATCACACTGGCCGTAATGAAAAGACTTGAGAATTAAAAAACGGTGTTTTAAAACAATTTAACATTAAATATACGTTATTGTTCTTATTGCAAAGAGAATTTATTATTTGTACAAAAATATTTTAATTACATTACATTAAGAAGCTGTTATAATTTGAGTGAAAACATTTGAAATACGAGTAAGAACATATCACGTGATGCAGTAAATGAATTATTATTAGTTCGTTAAAAAATGGCGCGAACGACAATTAAACAGAACTGGATACTTTTGACATAAAAAAATATGCTTAAATTAGATAAGACAATTTGCTCCACTTTTTCGAGGATGTAAAGTCGTGATGAGGATATATGAACCTATGCTTTTACTGTAAAATACATAAAAAGATAATCTTCAGCATCCAAATAAAGTACGTGTTGAATAGAAGATGATCTGTATGTTTATGGGCATCTTTTCTCTATGGTCCACGCGTGATTTAACGGCATTCGTTTCATTAAGGGTTTGTGATAAATACATTGTGATGGAGTTATGAATGTTGTTAGTTTCCACGTAATGGCATACTTACGAGCCCACTCTGGCCGCGGCTGTTGTAACTTTTTTATATCCTGTAACGTTTAACGATGTCCCCGACTCGTCATCGCGCGACGTAAAGCCGTTCCGATAATATTTATTGCAATTAAAAATTTAACGGGCCAATAAAAAACTATAAATGTAAAAATCTCTCCGCCATTGTTAAAATAGCTCTAATTGACCCCACGATACCAACATGGCCGTTTAACGATTTTGAAAAAGGAAAAATAACAAAAATTCAAATTAAGAACGCCCTCCGCGGCGACATGGTTTTTTTTTGTAATATCTACGTAACACCAACAAGAAAAAACTTACTATAATCTTACGGCAGTAAAATACTATCGGACGTTTACGACAAATTCACGCGGGGTTCACTTACTTAATAAATCTGACAGAACGTTGAAATTTATGCGCGGAGCAAGACAGTAGGTGAAAAGGAATCTTTTATGAGGCAGTAAACCGTCAGAGAACGCGACCGGGCCCCGGGATAATACGGGAAAATCCGACCGGATTTTAATTAAAATTATTCAAATACTCTAAAATTGGTCCCCTCATTAGAACTTGTCGAAAAGCATCGCGAAACTTTAACTGGAAGATAAGGGAATGCAGATAATATTTCCAATGTAATTTCGCCGATGATTTCATTTCGGACGAGCTCCCTTTTTCCTTATTAGGTATACGCCAGGCTAAACTTTATAAGTGTCCTTAATATTCCTAGTCTGTTCGCCCTTGCCTTGTAAAGTATAGTCTTCACACTTAAGTGTCGTGTAGTGATTAAATCAAGATTATTAACCAATAAAAGTAGACAGTCAAAAAAAACTATTAGGAAACATGCGCAGACAACCTATGGACTTTAGAAAAATAAAGAATTTATTAGCAAATCTAAAAACATTACCAAGAATGGGTCCAGCTAATTATAATTTTTCAAGCAACCGACAGTATAATTTTTCTTTATTATAATCCTTGGACATTTATATTCGAGCGGCAACACTAAAAAGAAAACGGGAAGTGTTGCCAGTCGCGTTCATTATTATTTTTCCATGCTCACGTTTAAAAATATTGTGACGTCGCTTTGGGAATGTTAAAAAGTGGTCTTGATTAAATAAAACGTCGCCATCTTGGGGGGCGCGGGGGAGGGGTGGCACGTGATGAGAATTGGACATTAAGGGTCCATAAACTGCTGAACGGTAAGTAATGGTTCACTAAACTTTAAAGATTTAACGTTGGAACGCGATCCGATGAAACTAAATGAAGTCACAAATACACTTTTTCATTATAGATGCTTTTTAGGATATCTCTTATTAATTCCTCCCTTTATGTTTATGACCTTTAAGTATCGATTGATACAACAAACACACAGATAAAGATTAAAAACTCACTTGTAAAACTATCACGATTCTCCATTTTCAAATATAGAACTTGTCTTACCTGAAAAAGAAAAGGGGTTCTTTGGTTTTTTTTTAGCATAATATCTATGAACTAAGTACAGCGGACATGCACAGATAAACAATGTAAAACTTATCCTTAGCCCCAGAGTACCAGGATATGAGAACATGCAAACGTGTTGCCCAAATCGACGCTATATATTACGTCTAACAGGAGCCCGGCCGCGGACGTTCTGCCAATAAACGAGTCGGATTTTTTTCTAACAATAAATTGCGGATTCTAATGAAAGGGCCACAGCCGTGTATGTATTTTATGTATTCCGCCATTGTGTTTTCGCGTAGGTATTGCCCTATTCGAAATTCCTAGGAGGCAGTTGGAGTTTCGTTAAATAAATTGGCATACCTCAGCGGGCCGGATTGCGTAAGGAATTCGCGAAATCGAGGTGAAATGTCTCGAAAAAACCAGAGCTTGTAAAGTTTTGCAGTTTACATACGAGATTACTGTACCGTCTACTGGGTCAGGTCTTGTTATAGATTGTTTATTGTGACTGAGGATAGCGAAAAGGTAAAATTTAACATGGGTATCTTCATGTTTATGTAATTACAAGGGATTTTTTTCGTCTGATTTCAAACTAGGCAAGTAAATGTATTTGTTATGATAAACAGACAACTGATAAATATACATTACACATATGACGAGTATATGTTATTGATATAGATATTTTTATTACATTCAGACACTGAAAAAGCAACTAAGCTCATCACAGAAATGTCTGTCATGAGTGGGAAAAAAACCCAGGACCTGTGGTTTTATGGTTTTATAATCAAGCTTTCTAACTACTCGACCGCGAGGCCAATCATTTTGATCAATTCTTCAATAAGCATAGAGCTCAATAGTAATGAAATCGTCAGGTCTGATTTTTGTTTAAATATCAAAAACCGCGTCAACTGAAATCTCAATCAATGCAATTATCTCCAAGCGTTTCACATGTGTCGTATTCTGTCAACATTATGAACAACAGTGTTCTCCAAACAACGTTCGGTCGTTGAGACACGTCAATGTGTTATCAAACAGTTTATATCTACTCGAAAACCAAACACACACGAACATTAGCACAAAGGCAAGCGCGCAACCCTTGAAACAGACCGGGCGCTGTCGAAGGGGATGAATAATTACAAAAAGCGACGCATCCGAACGGACAGACATTAATATTTATATATGTCATGTACAATTATTGCTGGGGGCGCTCAGGCGTACACCTTTGCGAGTAACGCAATAATTCCTATGACAACTGTGACCAGCATTTCGGGACGAGATTGGGATTTTTTTAATTCGCCTAACGATATGGTCATTCTGAGTGAGATGTGTCTAACACCAGTGGAGTTGCTAATGCGTTGCCGGTTCTGAAGAAGAGCTCTTTTCAAGTCTTTCTCGCAGAGCCCCACATTCAACAATCCGGGAAAGCCTCATGAAGATCTACCAATTACATATCAGTACTATTGCTGTTTCATTCAATATCCGTACTTGTTAATTTTCCCTAATTGTTCACGAAATCTAAGTACCTAATGTTATTCTTTACTTTTTTTGTACATCTCAGGATCTATCCTTAAGATAAAGTATCTAAGCAAACAATAAGTAATTACAGTATAATCAAATAGACTCATAGCCATCGCCAAACGCGTTCGCAGCGCGAGCACCACATAACACCCGGGTCCACACTACCAGCATCCCCCAGTTCACACCAGATTGACATCTGTCAGACGAGGGGCCGCGATGGGGTCGTTTTGACCCCACACTTTTTTCGCTGGTAAAATAAATTTTTAATCAAAATATTTTCGCCCTCCCCTCGCGGACGATGCTAATTTCACCATTGTCAATGAGCGACACAAGTTAAGTCGAGATGGGTGTGGCTTGAATCACTATGAATAAATTAATCACAAACCGTTCAATATGAACGACGTGACACCCTGTATACGTACACGTATGCATTTTACGCGTATTATCTCGTCTTAACAATAAATTTACGACAACGTTTATTTCCGACCGCCGCTGTTCGCGTTTCGCCGTATTAACGCGCATCAGCGGCGGGAGAGCGTTATTCACACCGCCATTATGCAACAGAGAAGTCGGCCAGTGTGTAAATTACCTTACAGAACGAGCGGACATCTCAAAAGGCTAAAAATAAACAAAAGAGGCCCCAATTAATTCTGAATCGCACAAAAGGCTTCAGTGAATGCGGACGACAAAGCTTGCCAATGTAAATGATAGGTGGTAAAGAGCCGTGAAAATTATGTATGTATCGTTTTCTGGACGAGCGAGGAGCCGCCATATAAAGCGAGCGCACGGCAATTTGTTGCTTTTTACCGTTTCAGAAGGCGTTCTGTGGCGTGAAAATCCGTGTGCGCGGTACCACCGGCGCTCGTACAAAGCTCGGTTTTAAAAGGCATAGTCAGGAACAAGTAGTAATTGGCGTCGATTCGATGCGGCTATCGGTGGCCGCGGGCATTTTCATGTGAAAGGAGTGATTTTTTGTAATGTATGCCCGCGGTATGGTAATGTGATGTGTCCCGATTTTTCGTGCGCTCATTGTGGCCAACTCACGGCGGTGATTCACTTCGGCGTTCGACTGCTATTGGAAATAGCTAGGTTAATATTTGCTGGGTGCATTAACAATAATTTAGATGGTTATTCATTTCGCACGTGTAATTTGTCTGCCGCTGGATTCAGAGACGAGGAGAGTGGGGAGCGTTTGTAAAGTTATTTAATTCAGTGAATGTAAAGGTGTATTGTAAAAATACAATTATTGTAAGTTTATTCTGTAAGGCCCAAACTATATTTAACCTTATACCACGAATCATACGTGACATAACAAACATTAACATTTTTAAACGAAATTTACGAGAGTACCTTATCAAAAAGTGCTACTATAGTATTAATGAATCTATGATCTAAATAATGTAATGATTTGATGATAAGTCTAAATATGATGTAATAGCTAACGTTAATAATTTAAATTGTAATCGAAAATCACAATTATATAATTTGCACACCCTACGGGTTAGTATAAGTAACCAACCACTAATTGTAAATTGTTGTACCTTTCCTTGCAAAAAAATTAATTGAATTTAATTGAAAACGAGCCCCAACAATGCCGATATTCCTAACTACACAGACGCCTTTAATACGAACGCCCAACTCGCTGAAATTCAGACAAGATCTAATCTTAATGAGACAGACTGCTACATTCCCCGCTATAATGAAACTCTGCACTCCAAGGAATCTCATTTTCCAAGAGACTGCAGACAGTGCATGCTCGTGCATATTGGTGCATACGCTACGTCGCGATTCAGGCCTCTGGAATATGCAATTACAATCCGAGTTGAAATCCTGCAACCGTTGTAAGTTTCAGTGAATTTTCACGTGTTCTCCCTAACTTCATTATCATTTTCGCGATATGTTAAAACGATAGTAACAAACTTAACTCGTCTCGATTACCCAATTGTGAATCTGCCCACATCGGTATTTTATACGTTTAATGTATGTTCTCGTATAAGTGATTTAATGTCTTTTTTGAGAAATAAAGATGTTTAATCCGAAGTAACAAATAAGCATTGTGGACAGCTTAATCAGTAGGATAGCTAAATTTTATTTTGTACACAATTATAATCGAAGGTTTAAAACAAAAGAATGAAATCAAACGAACAGATGATAGTCTAAAATAAAGGACGGTAACAATATTCGTTTTTTAAAATTACATATTGGTAACTGCGATCGAGCAGTATATTGTTTTAATGGCCAGTGCGTGAAAATCAAGTCAAAAGTAAAACTAACAAAAAAAACAATAAAATATAACAGCGAAATTAATAAAGTTATTCATAATTTCAAATTCATACCTATACTAATAATATTAATATGCATCAATTAGAAAACTAATAGCAATTAGCATTTCTAATCTCACAATACTTAAATTTCGACTGGAATCCACCACGAGTGAGGTAACTGGCATGAGTTTATGAACACATCATTAAAAACATCGGTACATAAATAAAATTAGGCGATCCATTATTACGTAAACACAACTACGAAAATAGGAGAAAGAAACAAATAAAATTTAAAAAAAAACATTCCCGAAGCAACGTTAGAATTATGCAAATGCGACTAATTTGAACGCTACACAGTTTTCGTGATGTACGACACGTTGACATGATTTATCTGGACCGTTCGCGGCCCTTCAGAAAAACGGAGAAACAACCTCAAATAGACTACTTGAATAAATGCTAATGAACAACCGAAGGCCGTAACGTAACGTTACAACGAACGTAACTACGTCTAAGTGGAGGCCTCCACACGACATTGTGTTGTACATAATTCCCTGGCCGCAGTAGCTTCGGCCGCCGAGTGAAATGTTACATTTTGTATGTAATTATGTTTATGAGATGCACCGGAGGAATGCTGCGAGTGCATTGTTAAATAATTCCAATGTATTTTACGCTCGTAACCCGCTGCTGTTATGGTTTACGAGCTCACAAGTATTCGTGGTGGCGCCTCGTAAATATCGTCCGGTGAAATTAACACGGGCTGTTATATCAAACGTATTCGACTGGGTTCCTTGGTCCAGTGGTTAGACACCCTGAATTCTAAACGGGAGGTCGTGGATTTCATGCCCACACAGCACAATGAGGTGTTGAGCGCGTTTTTTTGTTCTGTGTGTAAATGATAATAATATAGTATGTACATAGGTATGTCTATCCGTTGTCCGGTTATCATAACACAAGCATATAAATGCCTAAATTTAAATCAGATAGCAGTGTGTGTTAAATAAGTACAAGCTCCACTAAAGGAGTAGATATATTTAACCTCGAGATTCATAACAGAATCGAACCCACAACTGCTTCAACGATCGAGACTCAACCTCTGCGCAATCAGTCAATTTGTACCGCACGACTTGTCACATAAAGAATTTAATTACTAGGCAAGTGTTTTGAGAAAAACTTGTAAACATTTCACATGCCAACGTAACAAATGCGTCAGCTTTTTGCAATGTCATTAAAAGCGACAAGAAAACAATAATTAATTAATTGTGACATTAAACACGTCAGTCTCATCAACTTGTCCCGCGACCCTGCAGCGGCTGGTGACACTACCACCCCGTCGAATGCCTACTAAATAATACTTTTATTCGACATCCACGGAATAATTCACAAAGGAATTCCACCATTGCTCATATATGGACGCCTGTAATTGTCGATTTGTAAGTCCCATTCTACTTTTTATTTCACCTCTCTTTTCACACAACATCTGCTCTCTCGCTCGCGCGCGCAGCTGTCAGTTCTATGACGAATCACTTTGTCATTCTGACAACTTTTTGTTCGTCAATTGTAATTCTCACCCTTTTGATGTTCGATGAAAAAAAAATATAATGTAATCGCCATACGCTCCTAGCTGGGATTTCACTCGGAAGAGAAAAAATAGACAAAAATTCATATATATGTAAGCATATTAGAACATAGTAATATGGAATGATGGAATTATAGTATGTTACTCAAATGTCTGTTCTTATGGACAAGTCGTGCTTCAATATTCGTCATTATCTTCAAAAATGCACACAGGGTTCAAAGACATCAATCTCCCCAGAACAAACATTAGCCTAACTCGAACAAATGCTACGAAAGCTGCAAAATTTTTGACACAAGATGACCAAATGTCATCAACGCTTCAACAGAGTATTATTATTAGTATACCATCACGCCAGGTCCCTAACGGGGTAGGACGAAAGCACCGAGTGCCTTTTGAATAGACTCTTTCAACAGAGTTGTTGTTCGACCCTTTTTATGGTCCACTGCTGGACCGGGTCTCCTCTCATAGTGAGAGGGATTTAGACCGTAGTGTACCATGCGGGCCAAGTGCGGATTGGTAGACTTCACACACCTCAGAAAATATAATACACTTTATAACATCTCTAAGGTGTGCAGGTTTCCTCACGATGTTTTCCTTCAACACAGTAAATCGTTGTAAATCTCCCATCTGAATTTCACATCATTAGATTAGTTTATATACATAACTAAACAGTTGAAGCCGCGGATTAAAGAGCCTCGAGTCTAGAAACCATCCCCGGGCAAACATCCCCGATGTTATCCTAACAATTACCACGGTTAAGCCGTTCAAAAAAACACCCAAAGGGTTCAACAATAGTACCCCATGTTATAATTTCATTGTGAACACTCGTCCCTAATTCTTTTATTTATTGCATTCCGAATAACACCGATTGTAACAGGAAAGGAAAAAGCTCGATGTGCTGTTACGTTTAATTTAATTTTCGATTCAAAAGAATTAAACGCTCCATTTCTTCACGAGAGATGTTAGGAGAAGTTATATTATTACGATTCGGAGCCATATAACGCCGGTGCAGGGAAAACTTGTGGGAATATTCCCCAGCGCTGCAATTATTTATTTATTTATTTATTTATACTTGACAACATATGCAAACATGACAGATTAAAATCTAATGCGCGGTAAACGAGTAACGTTATATGCTAAATAGTCTTTCGCAATTTGCTGATATATAGTACCTTATGAAGAAAATAAAGAATTTGCTATTGTCACTATGAATCTACAATAACAGCATATTTCGTAACGCTATCGCAATATCAAAAGTATTTTCTTCTAAGCTATGATAGTTTGAAGACTAAATATGTTGGGCGTGAAAATCTTTTTGAGATAATCAACTTTAAACTTTACATGAGCTGTAAACTGGCCCAAGATATTATTATCTTTATAGTTATTTATGAAGCTTCAAAAGTTCCAATTGCATGTATTGGCTGGCGTCTGGGTCCAGTGGTTAGAGAATCTGACTGGTACACCGCAGGTCATGCGTTCAATTCCCATCCAGGAAATACAATTGTGTGATGTGCACATTTGCGTGTTCTGTGTCTGGATGTAATAAACATGAAATATATACAAGTAGGTATTATATATCTAGTATTAATTTATATGTTTATAATTATTTGGCTATCAATTACAATTCCCAGTACCTCTATATCAGTCACAGCTGCTCTACATTTAACTGCAATATTTGAAAATTATG
>DWGJ01000872.1:0-24072 GCA_018246895.1 Aspitha aspitha aspitha | reverse complement strand
GTATATTTTTTGTCTGTAGATACTTTCTTGACCACAATTTATCTAAAGTTCAGGGTGATGGCAAAGTAATAAAATGTACTATTTACAGACACGATACTGCCATAAATATGAAGATTTTGTGGATGGACGACAAGCGTAACACGAGCTCCTGGTGGCTGCGCCAGTCGGCGGTAAGGACGTGGTACACTATATAGCATGAAATATTCATGACACGTGTAAACGATTGCATCAGCCAACAAATGCATATAATATAACACAAACATATATACAAACATATAATAGTTTATCTTATCCCTATGTAAATTGCGTAATACTAATAACAACTCGAATGTCTAGGCCACTCCACTACGTTACATTGATGCAAGTCCGCTAAGAAAAAATAAAAAATAATTGTATGTCTGTTGATAAAATTGGAATTTTATTATCATAAGGAAGAATGGAAGTGCAACAACAACAAAATTTGTACAAACTAATTAAATATGTCCTTCGCGAATAAAGATACATATGTTAAATGATAAAACATACCTAAAAGTATAACTTAATGTGTAGTTTTAATAATAACACGTCAGATATGGACGTACGTGTACGTAACTTGGTTCGTATTTTAACTTTTGTCATGATATTAACATTAAGACGATATCTGATGACCTTAGAAGGAATTTTATGAAAATCGCGAAGGTTGGATTATGTATCAAGTAGGTAAGTATGTACTTTACATACTGTTAGAATTAGTACCGACTAATTAGCATTACCTACGAAAAGCAATCATTGAAATTTTTATTAGTACATATTTCACAATAGGACTAATTTATAGTTTCAATCGGTTGGAACGGAACGGTTCAATATTATGAAAATTAATACAGATGATTATAATAACTACGCCCAGTAATTTGTGGCAATTATCTATTCACAATTGTTGGAATCAATCGGAGTAAGTCAAGGTTGTGTGTGATGCTAACGAGATCGTGAGACACGTTATATCATCATGAAAAGGCCTGTTTGAATGATTTAAAAAGTTAATAAGACCGCGGAAAATAAAGTTTCTCGAGTCACGCTCGGGAACCTCAGTTTTCAATCAAAGTTCGAATAGCAAAAGTTGAAATTGAACTTATTTCAATATGTCTGAGCTTGTTCATCTCACGGAATCCAATGTTATTTATCACTCCATTTTAAGTATATTTTTTTCATTGTGTGGTAATTGAAGAAATAATACGGTTAGTAAAGAAAACGAGCCAAACAGTACACGAGTGATAATTAAAGGAATTTTGTTTCCTTTGAATAAATTACTTTATTTCCCTATTAATAATAATTTGCACGGCTATTACAAAATGGTTGATACCTCCAAATTAATTTAAGTGCACTGGTGCACGGAAAGGCTATCTTTTTATGCAAGTCCGAAAAGCATACATTTTAATTAAATATTTGATATTGTTTATTCTTTATAAAACTCACTTTTGAAGATTCATTCATAGTTTATAATAAACTTGACTATGTACTTACGAGCGGACGATAAATACTTAGGTAAATTTTTAATGAGACAAACAAGTATAAACCTGCATATTGATTATTTATACAGTGTTTTATGTAAATAATAAATAATGACTATTATCGAGCAATGTATTGTTAATCAAACGTGATTTACTTTAAATCAAATCGTGGGTAGGTACTTATTTCATTATGTAACGAAGTCCCAGAAAAAAGGAAAAGTCAAATGTTTTATGAAGCTGTAATGTGTATTATTAAAATATACAATATAATATAGAGGCTTATCGGCTTACAGGACAACGTGAACGCAAGGTGAAATTCGGTATGAGTGAATGGCTGCTGCAAAGGATGTGGCGGGTGACCCTACGAAGCCTTGGGTGGCGCCTGCGCAATCTAAATACAAATTAGCTTTAAGCGCTGTGGGAAAAACGTGTATGATGTTAAACTTTATTGCCAATGTTTGGACAGCAGTTCCTGTAACGATAATAATTAAAGAAGCAATGTGGAAAATCTAAATTAATATTCTTGTATGATTTAAACAAAGCTGCATTAAAAATGTCTGTTTTTACGTGCTACGTAAACTTCACATAAAAACAGTGATGGAATAAAATTTTGTCATGTCTATTTTTGCTCAAATATTTTCAATTTACAGTATCGAAAAATATGTTAATATATACGATATATGTATGCGTAATAAAAATGTGGAGGCACATCTTGTTCAACTACGAATATTTAGCACTGAACTATAAAATTTCTTTGGAAGGCTGTTAAATTTTACGGAGTCAACAAAAGAATACATTTATATTGTTTTAGTATTCATGCGTTAGAGTTGAGCCTATCTTCTAGCCTCGGCTTTTCAGCCTTCAAGTCCGTTTACCACTTGAACGTCGAGGTGCCGTTGCGAAAGTTGACAACATTGTACGTGATTTGCCTGCAGATGATTTTCGTTCTTATTACGTCACAGCGTTTAAGCCTCTTTTCTGATTCCAATTTGTGGCCGGACTTTATCACCCTTTTGGGATCTTAAGGCAGACATTCAGTAGGATTAATGTAATTTCGCAATTGTGACCGAATTTTAAACAACTCAATTTTAATTTGGTTGAAGAATAAAAGGTTTTTTTGGAAAGTATTAAGTACTTGAAACAAAATTAAAAGATTAATACAATTTTTTTTACATACGTATAAAAAAGTATATTTTAAATTCATCTTGAAACGGATTTATAAGTAGAAATTGGGTGACTTCACAGTGTACACTTAGGAGACCGTATAGAATTACGACAGCTTGATGTTGTCCTAAAAGAAATTTGAATTCCCTAGCTATGGGGGATATCTACACATATATGTTCATATCGAATGGATGATATCATACGTTCTAATAGTGTTGATAACCTTTATTTAGGTTTATGTTGTTTGTTAATGGGCTTAATGGTAGGGTACAATGCGACATTAAGACCCACTCTACCTATATACATCTATGAGCGTAGTGTAACCAAATGGGCGCCCGAAGGTTGCGGCAGGTGGCGCAAGAGACTGAATGCGGTTGAGCGTTAAACTAAATAAAAATATAGGTACCTACGTAAGCGCTTTTAAATTTAAAGCATTTTTTGTATTTTATCAGTGAATATAGATAACAAAATCAATCTTTACATACAAAGGGAGTTCTTTCGAGGACTTTTGGTTGCAAACCTTTTTACATTAGGTAAGTATACTCGTTAGCGACGAGTTTCTCAGCATAAATAGGTATGTGAAAACGTGATGAATAATATGTAATTTTTTTTAAATATGTCGTCCTCTCGATTCACCTTACAAAACGTGAGACCTGATCGAATATGCAGTTTTACCGTTCATCCTTGTCATCAGCCTCGTCTCTATACACCGTTGCCTCGCTTTACGCAGGCAAGATTCACGTTTTACTTAAATTTAACTTAACATCATTAATTATACAAATGGTTTACTTATGTTTAATAACGAAGGGGGTAGCAGACTAATGACAAAAAAGAAGACAGTTATTTTGGATTTTTCTATTGTTATAGTTGCTAATCTAAATGACAATCCAGGTACCAAATCTGTGTGTTCATTATTCAATTATCCTTCAATAACACCATCAAAGCTGAATAAATGAAAAACAATGTAAAAGATCGACGATTCTATTTTCGAATCTGAATGTGAAATTTTTTCATTGTTTCGAATGATTCAGATACTTCTTTTCCAACAAAAACGTCACGATCATTTATTCAGATTATGAACGTTTCGATTAAATCGCCGTTATAATTATAATCTTCCGAGGTCGTAGGTTTCAACAGAAAGCGACTGAGTACCTGCGCGAAGACGGAATACGTTGTTTAAGGGTGTAATGGGATTACCTGATTGAAAATTGATTTTTTACAAGTACATAGGTAAATATACACAGGAAATAGGCAAGAAATTATCGGGATGTGTGGAGATTGTAAATGAAATGACGCATTAGGTTTTACTTTTTTTAGATTTACGGTATTCTTTAAGTAATATAATGCAAAATCTAAAATACGTACAATTATAGCATAGCTTAGTTATTGATTAGATCGATATCGGTATGGTCTAACCCCAATCTGTGTCGCTCAACTTGCATGATGCACTATCCCATCCCAGAGATGTGTGAAATGGCGATGTATAAAACCTGAATAAAGGAAATTATTCCAGTGCGACGGATCACAATCATCAATAATGAGCAGTTTGACGAGAGGAAAGCGATTCAGTATAATGCATTATTGTCGTCGAAATTTATACTGAGCCAATTTTCTTTGTTAACTTTATGAATGAAAATAAATATATATCGATCTAACTCTTAACGAATACAGTGCAAAGATGTCTAAATGAATAATATGTTGTTTTGCTATAGACCCCGTCCATTATTATTATAGGAAAGGTTTTATAAATGTGTGAGATATTACGCAAACCAACCGATCTTACCCAAAATCTATACTACATATTTTGGTAGTAAGGGTCGTTATTACAGAGTTTAGGCACTGTATTTTATTTATACGATTTATTAGGTGATTATGGGATTATTTATAAATATAACATCATTTTGAATCATACAAATCGCTATACGTGCACGCGTTCTTGTACTGGATGAAAATTTTGTACCATTATAGTTGTACAAATTTAATGTAAAACGTTTCGTTATGGAGTCTCTTATTTAGTGCGTACATCGTAAGCACCTAAAAATATGTAATAGTAAATTGCAGACAAAGAATCAATTAAATATTCATTAGCGCATTTACACTTTACATAATACTACATAATGTAATTCAACGCTTAACAAGTCCTAAGCGGAACAAGTATCTGACAAGGCATCCTTGTGCACCATAATATTAATCATTGTCGAAACTGCTTGATAGCTGAACAATACTTTAGGCCTCAGTATTGCGTAATCCTATCTGCGCGGTTCGATTGCTTACAAGTTATTGTTACTAATGATCATTAATTATACGGTTTTGTCAACGTTGCTGAGATTTGCAAGATATCGTCGAATAGATTTGTGTACAATAATTAGAAAGGGTATTAAAAGCATTCGCAGGTGACGTAATGATAGTAGATATAGCGAACGATCTGTTGAGTTTAGCATTGCCACGGTCGGCTAAGACTGACGACGGGCTAGTGGAAAATTTTCATAGTAGTTTTTGTGGTAAGCGGACGGTCAGTAATTTGTTACGGGTAATATCGTCAAGTAACATTGGCCATCTGTCGGAGGCCTAGTCTTCAAACTGACGGATGGTGGATAAGTGTTCGTATCCATTAATCCAATATAGGGAATGGTTACAGTGTGTTCTTGTTTCGGGTAGAACATACGTGAACGACGTAGTCATATTAATGATTTGTAAAGAATCACAAAGAAATGCAAAACACACTGCGTCGGAACGTGTTTGTAAGAACGTGTTTCCATTCCGTCGTAAGAAAATATTATTTATTTATATAAAACTATGCCTATATATATAACTACGTCTGGTGCGACATTTAGTTAAGTTACTTAGACTATTGCATTGTAACTATATGTAATTGTGGCGATTTATGCCGACCAGTGTGTACTACTTACTACGCAGCAGAATAAATACTTAAACATGGAATTAGATTAACACTGAAACATAACCAGACAGTAGGCATACAAGTATCAGAAATTCAAAGTTAGCATAATTCAAAGAACGCTGTTAATAAATATAATTTCAACTCAACCCCTGTAAAATATGAAAGAGTATAACAAATTGAATGGTTAGTTGAATGTCCTAGACACATTCAAGGCTTAGAATCTCGTACCAGCTGAGCGGTGGTGACCGTCAGTCGGTTCAAGGGCGCCGGGTGAATGCCACCAGTCGTATTTTTTACAATCGTCATTCGCTTACGTGATGACTGATCATATAGAAGACGGATTGATACGGCCCGTCGCTAAATAAGTAATGTATTTCAAACCGATAGGTAAATTTGAAAACCGGCATTGCGTGATCGATGAGGCAAATCGTAACTTAAACGTTGCTACGCCAAAGATATATTTGACAATACATATAATACATACTCAGAATAAAGAAAATACACCTATCGAGAATAAAATGGCAAACAATACGAAGTATTACGCCGTTGCGAGACGTCGGGACACAAAAACCTTTGTGGCTCACTTTCACACGCCATTTTCTCCGTGGATCACTAACAAAATAAAGAAATTCCCGGTAAGAGATAACAAGTAACACGAGCAGGGAGGTGGGATAACTAGCTATAACTAGGTAAGAACGTACAACCTTTGTTCTTTTACGTCCGAGCTCCGAGGGCCAACTCCACGAAAAATTATCGTTTTACTTTTTTGCCGAGTAGCTCCCCGAGCGGACCGCCCGAGCAGGTAGACTGTTGAATACAATACAAGTAGGTATATAACTACACCGGGGTATTAAAAGTAACTTTATTACTAAAGCCTAGATGGTCGACATGTCGTATGCGTACGTTTTGTGCTTAAAATAATTGTCTATGGTACATGGTAGGTACAGCAATATCGCAGGACATATAATACCGAAAATCATATGAAATGTACCATAGAACAATTATATATTTTGTAATTATATCATCAAGACTGTCGCAGACATTATATTATTCTTTGCTAGTATACAATTGCCTATAAATCCCTTTATTTCACCATGTATATAATGAAACATGTATATAACCTTTAGACACATTTGGTGAACAAGGAAATCAATATATTATTTGATTTATAAAATAAACTATAATAATTTTAGACAGAATTGCAAGAATTTTATTAAATTTACTTAATCACGTTTTTTTCCAACCCTTCGTATTGGTCTACTGCTGGAAACAAGTCTCCTCTCATAGTGTGAGGGTTTTAGGCCTAAAACCACCACAATAGCCCAGTGTTGATTGGCACACTTCACACACACCTCGGAATGAAATTTTTATAAAATATCTGATAATACTGAATAGGGCTTTAAAATCCTATTCAGCATAATCATCTGAAGTCATTTAAGGATAAGATATGTGCAAAATACATCTTGTTTAAAGGAAGGCCATTGGTAGCACTGGCTAATCATGGAAATAACTAATTGTTTCCTTGATGGAATGCTGGTGCAACAGTTATGAATTACAAAGTGTCAATAATATAACAGGAAATCAAATAGAACTGAGTCGCAATACTATTGCTGTGTTTTCTATGTTGAGAGTGTTGTGACCCTAGATTAATCAAACCATGTAATAATATCAAGTGTAATGTTAGATTCTAATTAATATACAGGTGATCTTAAAAGATTCAAGTATTACATAGAGTCTAATAATAATTTGAAAGAAAAAAAATAGGCCACACAAACTTGCACAGTGGCACATGGTTGTTTCAAGACAGGAAAACCTGCAGACAATGTGGCGAACTTCTTTATTTTTGGTGGTCAGAATGCTCAGACACTTGGAAATTACTGGAAAGCTGTTGTAACAATTCAGACAAACATGAAAGTACATGTCGTTGTAAGTCTTAAGCCTTAACTCTTAAGGCTTGCGGCTCACCCAAAGGCTTAAGTCTTACGGCTTAAGCCTTTGGATTTTGAGGTACTTTGAGCTGCACAAGGTTATGCCCCCAGCTGTTAATAAATACAGTACACCATATTACACCATTCATTATATTATATTGTGTTGATTATTAACAACAGGTGTTGTTATCAGATGGCTGAAATCAATGATCTCAGACTCTACAAAAGTATAAGTACTTACCCATGTTAACACAAGTAATTAGTAGGAGATACTATTGAAAATAAGCTACAGGAGATGTATTGAAATGAGGAAGTCATTAAGTACAGATAGTCATCACATCACTAACTAGTTTATTTACCCCACCATCTTTACATCATGCATGATTTTATGTGAATTCATTACACTGAATAGCATTTGGACTACACTTGCTTGTACTCCTATCACACACCACACACACATATCGTTACGCCAGGTCCCTAACGGTGTAGGCAGGAAACAGCGAAGATGATGATGAATGTAGATGAAGCACGGAAGGTTTGTAAGGACAGAGATATTTGGCACTCGCTGCTTTCTGCCTACTCCTATTGCAAGTAGTTACCAGTTAGTTACCACTCATAGTTAAAGATGATTGAGGCATAGCAAGGTATGAGATGATATTCTTGCAAAAATGGGAGACACTAATATTTGTCTACATATTAGTGACTGTAAATTAGAGATTGAAAGGAAATTTTCTTAACCCTTTAATAGTTTCACAGTTACACATAGATCTCTCATTGCGTGAAGCAATTATCAGATAACTTCTGTATTTCTTATTACATATAATAATATATATATATTTGTGAGATGGCTGTTGAACAATGTAAAATATTTATATTTTAGACACTGATTTCAACCATTTTTGTAAAAGGTAGAACTACTATGTGATGTATATAAAACAATATACAACAATTTATAAAAATATATTGTTGTGTTACAAAACATTGGTGATCATAGTACAGTAAGTTGAATTTATTGACTCAAATTAGTATAAATAATAAAACAATAGCTTTTTGTGATAAGGGTTTCTCTGTATTTGTTATCATTCAAATTTTTGTAATTACTTATATCACTTAACGAGTAACGATAAATTTATTAAATAACCTTTGTTACTTGTTTTTATTGCGTAGCAAGTACTAGATAATTAAATTTTACATGTATTACATTTGTATTTAACTTATATCATAATAAATATTACACATCGTCAATATCACTTTGTTGCTATCACAATACTATGCCAAGTGTATTTAGCGATTACTGTAGACTGTTTATCGATCAACATGCATGGTAGTTACTGTTTACCTTTGGCGCATAACGATTTTTGCATCAACAATGCAATTGAAAACACTAAGCAATGTTTGGCAGTTGCTAAATAAATGAAAGTATTAAGATTCGTGTCTATGACAAAAAATTCATATTAAATTCCTGATGAAAGTTTGCTCAAGTTTCCAAAGTAAAACTCTGAATCGATTTTCAACTTTTCTATCCAACCGGAGCGTCGGTAGAAACAATGAAAGTTTTTTTTACCTTCGTTTTCGTGACTCCACGATGCCGCTTTAGTTTCCCAGCGCTGAGTACAGTTATTCACAGCACTTATCATCACAATACGATAAACAGATAAATTAATACTTTACCATTAAATAATAGAAAATTTTATTTCGATAATTATTTGTGATATAAATACACAGTGGTTTTATACAAGCAGCAATTCAAGCATGACACAAAACAAACCAATAGAAAAAGACAAGGACTAGAACGCGACGCGCATGCGTGAAACTTGTACAACTGTCGATAAAACAGTTGCACAGAGGGCGCTTCATAAATTTATTTCAATATTTTGTATATGGCAATATAGATTTTATTGTAATGGTATATTTTAGTATTTTCTATAAGAGTAGTTGCATAATTATTGTCATTTCTTATAAAATTTTATTTAATACATATCACAGGTTTCTTTTAACTTTCTAAAATGATAACTCTATTTAATTTTCGTTTCTAAATAAGAACCTTCAAGCGACACCTATACATTGTATAAAGAACTAAAGTCATTACTTTAGCCGTTAATCGTTAGATGGCTCTTTTCGTTGATAAGGATACTTGTTGTTAAAAACGGCAATAGGTACAAGATTTTGCAACAGATGACTCTGATATTTTATGGAAAAATAAAAATAGCTTAACCTTGAATTAATGTTTTTTAGCGTTCTCCACAAACGTACATAAAAATGTTATAATCAGCTACTGTCCATATGTTGGGAATATTATTTTACGAGGATTCAAAAAGCCAGATTTACGATGTTAACTTTACCGTATTGGGTGTGCCCAATTTCATGGTAAATTAACCTTTAAGGACATCCGCGCCCGGCTTTTTGTAACGGGCCATAACATTTATTTTTGTAATTGAGCAAATATTGTATCTACATAGGTATCTGTATTGTTAAGTACACTATCATACACTGCTGTAGCCTAAAAGGAAAGGAAAGCGTAGATGCGCGTCCTTGGTAGGTATGTACATGTACATATAAGTGTTTTGACCTAAAAATAAATTATTTTATTTAAATTTGCTTCAATGTAAAAATAATGCAGAGTTGGTAGTGCGTAGGGGAAATTGTACATGACAAAATATTACAATAAATACATCCTACCTATGCATTGTTAGAACTGTGCTCACGAAATATATAAGATGACGTAAAGGCATACAATTTTGTATTCCCTTCCCTACATGTCACAAAATATTTACGTAAGTACCTACTTAGGTAGAGGTAAAATACAAACATTCTGAAATTGGCTTTCATTGACAAATTCTTTGATCTGCAAGCGAATCGTCGACCCAATTTTTATCCTAAAGACATGGGTTCAGTGGCTTAACAAAGGAAAGAGCTTGGGACCTAATAGGGCCTCTCGAGCTATAGCTGCCTTCGCGCGCCTTCCTTTGACGTAGCCGACGAAATGAAGCCAATTTAAAAATATGGGTATGCGTGTAACTACCTACCTATAACACAGATATCAGCTGAAAAGGAATTTGATGAGTTTCAGGTAACATTACTTTATTGGTGTATTATATGTATTTATGTATATCATAAAGTACATTGCGAGTTCTGGAGAATTGTTGTAGAGCCCCCATTAGAGGAAATTTTGTGCACTATTCGTTGTAAATAGTAATTTGGCCAAAGATAACTTTAATGACAAGGACAGAGAATTTTTGTTGGTGAATATGTACCTATGTTCTATTAGAATATTGTTTTGGGTATCACCTAGCAGTTATAATATGTACATAATAATCTTTTCACTAAGGAAGAAATAAAAAATAACATGTAATGTTTTAGGCGTATATTTAAAAACATGCAAATTTTGTTTTCCCCTGTCTACTAAGTAGAGAATATAAAGCTCAATCACAGCCGTCCATATATACTAGATATATATGGGGTAAGATTGTATAAACTTATAAATTACCCATGTAGTAATATGAGTATTTATAAAGCTTCGTAGATACACAAGAAATTAATTAGATCTGATGTCGATTTAGCGCTGCTGAATGACCTGGATACGGAGGCTGCACCGCAGGGCAGGGGCGCGGCGAATCGATGTGTTGCCATGGCGACCGCGACGTCTGCCGAGGAGCCTGCGCTCTACTGTCCCTTTCTGTCTCGCCGTGATATCATATCACACAAGCTTAACATTAAAAAGGACCTAACTGCAGGAATATCGCGAAGCAAACTCATTTTTAATCAGTTGTCTTAGGTTTAAAATTTGTTTCTTTCTCGGTAACCAAAAGTCGTTATGGATGCGAATGAGGATCTTCGTACGATATAATATAAAGAAGAAACAGTTTCTGGAATCAATAAAGACAAACAGGACGTTAGCGGTTTACCGAAATGGTCTCTACAAAGTTCAGAATTAGAATGGAAGTTGCCTGTATATGCTTCAAAGTAGTCATAAGTATACCTGTGTATATTGGACAACACTCAGTGGGTGGCTTTACAAGATATTGGGGTTTGCTTGAGTCTGTTAACATCTGGCCCCCGAGCTACGGAAGGGTGAACTTTGCATCTCAGATTGGAGGTGTAGTAATTAATTATTTATTTGCTCTACATTGTTTTGGTTCGTAGAGGGCAAATTATTGTTGTCGAAAATTAATTTTGTTGGTAACTAGAGATCTATCTCACTATAGATTAGTATATTGTCCTGTATTAGGAGAGGGGAGGTAATTAAATTTCGTGAACTTTGAATTGTTTGTCTTCTTGTTAGTTTCGTAACTTTCGTCTTCTATCGTTAGTCAATATTGACTTAGAGTTTAAGACGATATGAAGACTAGTTAAGATTTACGTAGTAGTATATTATATTTGACTTTAAAGAGTATTATGAAATTTAGTTATACTGTAATATATTAATGTAAAAAATTAATTACGTATACAATTTAAACAAATCTCGAAGAGATTTTCCATATTCAGTAAATTAGTAAGTAGGTGGGTAGGTACATATTAAAAAAATATTTAGCTGAAACTATTTTTAGATCTAATTAGAAGAAAAGTGTCGGTACCTAAATGATGGTGCTCTTTCTAACCGACTTCAAAAAAGAAGGAGGTACTCGTACTCAATTCGTCTGAATTTTTTGTTACATTAAAGTCATAAAATGTTATATGATTTGACAACAATGGTGTCACACTCTACGTAAATATAATGGTATATTCTAGCAGTCGAAATTGACACAAGATTCTTAATATTTCGTGATTAAAAAGTAGAGCGTTTAGGATTAGGTACTTGAAGCATTTCAGTGGTACGGGTGGGGTATATCCATATTATATATTACATAGATCGTTTTAAAATTAGAATACAATGGTATAATCTGAGATATTCGTATTTTGTTTTGATAAAAAATTTGTTTATTTTATCTTCCTCATATCGCTCAAACTAAACATGTTATTCAAAAAATCGACAATCCCCTGACGTACGTTTGAATATGCATAGCAAACACGGTCCCCTCACCAACGTGAACATTAATCACTCATAAAAAAAGACAAAGCGACTTCTGAGGTACGTCATATCTAACATCGGCCTTAGTTTCATTAAAAAGTCCGAAGGTAACCGAAGCTTCTTAATGACCGGCCGCTCGTGTGTCACGGAACACGCTAATATTTATGTAAATTACGGAGAATATGATTAGTCCGTCGCCTCCCCCGCTGATAATCATATTTACGGCTTCCACCCACATTCGGGGGAGATTTCCACCTTCTTGCCGCCGCTTCCGGTCGCGATTGTGTTATTTAAGAAGACTTTAAATTGATTTCATGCATTAAGCTGGTAGCTACAGAAGAAAAGTCCTATATCATGTCGCGTGTCGATTACAACTTAAATAAGTATAGTTTACACAGAGATTACCTAAGAACTAAGGCTACATTAATTAATTAAGAGAATTTAGAAAGTAGTTTGTTTTTTACTGGCAATTTGGCAAAATGTTTACACGTGAAAATCAATTTATTTAATGAAGTATCAATAAAAAAGAATATATTTTGTATAAAAAAATTGATAGTTAAAGTCTTAACTGTGGAGATACGGACGTAGACAGGTACTCGTAGATATTGTGGTCTTTTCATTTTGCCAAAATTAATGGGTAAAAATTAGGTATAATATACATAGCTCTTTAATAATTACCTTAATATCGTTAGGGCATCGAAGATTCTACCGAGTAGCTACATGTTAGAGGCCCTTAAATTGTGGCGGTGGTTAGAGAAGGGCTACGGACAGCTATGGATGTATATGTAGGTATGTACGTGCTATGAAGCGTGGCTGAAAGAGAAATTTAAATTATTATAAATAGTTTTATTCATTATAAGATATTATATTAATGTAAAGCAAGCCATCAAACTCATTTGAGACTTCTGTGGAGTTGGGCTCTGATCGCTTACAATTTTATGATCTCCCTACCTGCTGGTTATACGTAGTTACTGAATTTCAAAAAAAACAAAGTAACTGATACGAATATATTTATGGTCCATATCATAAGCAAATTGAGAGCCTACTTCATAACGATGCTGTGGACTATTGACGGTACTTTGATTCTATGCTTAACTCTTAGAAGCATACGTGGTAAGCAGGTATAAAGCGTTATCTAAAAGTAATACGGCATTAAAAAAGGCAGAGCTTGAAAATGAATAAATAATGAAGCCTCGGTTAGTTAAAAAGTTAAAAGCACGTGTCAATTTAACAAAATATCTATTGTAGCGTAAAATAAAGGTAGTGACGTCAACTACAAAATCGCAAGGAGGTGGCAACAAAGCTCGAACTTTGTAAACAATTTGCGTTCGCTAGCGAGCAATTTTGCATGACGCCCCGATGACAGCATTATACTGTGTGGCTATTTGTACAATAAAATAGGGTATACATAAAAATGTTCATTTTATATCTAATATTTTTCTTCTGGAATGCAGCGGTCCCGGTTATGAAGTGGTCATTTTTCTGCGTCTGCTATGAAGAGACATCATAAGAAAAATCTAATAAGGCTACTGATATTAGGTACTGTGTTACAGGTACCTATGCATAAATATGTCCCTCCGTATGAGAGGAGACCCAGTTCAGCAGCGGACAAATAAAAAGCGTGAAAAAAATATGCATAAATATAACAGAATCTAGTAATAAAATATTGGTTTAGATTTCATTGTCTCACTTCAGGGTTTCGGGTTCAAATAGTGAGACGCATTTCTGACTGTTAAAAGTTGTATGGGTTTTCAAAATTAAAATTTAATATCACACCCTCTAACGGTGAAGGAATACGTTGTCAGAAAATCTGCTCATCTTACAGTTTTGAGGTCTGAGGTTTCGGAAGTCTACCCGTGCATACTAGGCTAGCGTGCTAGACTGACTTAAAGCGTTATTACGGGGACTAGTTTGTTGTCGTTGTCTAGCAGTGGAACCATAAAGGGTTGAGAAAAAAGTTTAATTAACACTTAAGGGTTATAGACAAAGACAGCACATGCAACACGCAGAGGATAAAGAAGCATGGTGGAGGTGATGGGTGCATTGAACACGGCGGCCAATAACCCGCACCTTGGTCTATTGTTCGTTCGAACCGCATTTTACTAACGCGTCTTACCTAAGTAGGTACTTATACATAACTTTCCGTACATACGTAAAGTAATAGTCGCTTCATGTAGGGATAGGAGGGAAGCTTCGTAAATGGACATAGTGGTATTCTCTTTGACACAAGAACGCTAATAACGTTTATATTTAAGAATTGTTTTGATGAACTACGATCGATACTGGGCGATCGCTTGTGTTATGAGGTATGTATGTATCTATTAGTAATAGACTGTATGTGTTGTGGAAGTGTTATTGTTCAGTTACATCTTACACTGTGATGTAGAAGGACACACTTAGACTTATCTTAGAACAATGGCGCCACTATGTCTGATGGAGCTTTTGCAGCAGTCCTAGCAATTTAATTTATTAAGTATCGAAATGGACATGTACATTTTATGTGATAGGTATGTTATCTAAAACTGTTATATACCTACTGAAGCTTACTTAAGAATGATTTAAGGTTTCCACTTTGTTGTTACTAAAATAGTTATAAGAAAAGGTGTGTTAAATGTGTCATCGTTAGCAATTGCTCATGTGGAGAAATTACGTATGATTAACCGAGCGCTTTGATTAAAGGGCTCGTGTTAGCATAACACTAAACAAGAAAGAAACGGTAATGGCTGGAGGTAGCAGTAATGACGAGTCGTGAAGTGGGTGGGTGGTAGCGGCGGGCTGAAATGTTCAAGTCTCCACTGACAGTTGTAGAGCGGCCGCGGGTCGGTCACTATCGCGTTTCCCGCGTGAAAATCGCTTTCCCCGCGGTCGCGGTGCGGCGGAGCACGTGAACGCAGTGTCCCGCCGACCGCTCGCGTGACACGCCGCGCTCCTCGCGCCTCAAACCGCACGACCACCCCTCTCATCCTGCAGGACTGGCGTACGACCCCGACGCCCGCCCGCGCCACACTGCGCCCGCCCGAACCGAACTCGTACGCGCACTCCGAACCGTTCCAATTTCGAAAAGTAAACTTTTTGAATATTAGATAAGCTCGTGCCATCGATTGGCGATTCCTAGAACTGTCTGGAGTGACGAAGCAGTGGAGAACGTGATGCGGTTGAAAGCGGTGGCGAGGCGACACAATGCGCAAGGTTAGTGTTATTGGCAAATTTATAAAATCAGCGAACAAAGTTTCCCTGAAACTTTATCAGATGTACGGTTGCAAACTTTCACGTTATTATGAGACTGAGGATGCGCAGTAGGTACACACAGATAAGGACAGTGTGATGCGCTCCGCGCGCGTTGTGATTGGCCGGCGCCTCCCCCGCCTGACAAGATAATATGGGACATCCTCCGCGTAATGTTTTGCTATACTGCATCGTCTATCAGGGCGATACGGTATATTTTCATTTGTATTCGCAGCAGGAGGGACGATCCCTCTGTTGTCACTTGTCATTGGATGCGCACAGAGGCTTTTCCTTATTTATTTACACAAAGTACATAATGTACGTATTGTCACTGTGGTATAATGACTTTGTTTTGTAGGCATAGGTATATCTTATGTGGTTTAAACCTTCTGTAAAAAATATATGTATATGGATGAATGTAGACAGAAATAGAAACATTTTCAAGGATCGGAAAAGATGGAAAAAACTGGAGAATCAGATTCTTTGGTCTTTCTACTCGAGTAATATTCGAGTAACATTTAGTCTTACCTACTTCCAGTACCTACATACTGACTCTAAGTACCTATCAACCTAGCATGTAGAGTATGTTTCCGAAACATGAGTAGCAAACAAGCAAGCAATCTGTGTTAAGTGGTCACTGCAATGGAACTTTGATTCTTTCAGATAGCACAATATACTTATCTTGCATCGTTTTCAGGTGACAATTAATCCCCGACGACGAAGGTTTAACTTACCTATTCATATATTTGCACCAAACAGAATCATAACAATTCGAAAAGTTAGGTACCTACTTAGGTCCCATATGTATGTGCAATGGTGTTTGTTAATGGCAGTGGTTCTCAACAGTCTCCATCCTTAATATTACTGTTTCCTTTATGTTTAGACTTCATTTGACTGACCCGTGGGCTCGTGGATGGTGATGCTTTCAAATTGTTGCAAAGTTTATGGATTCGATTTTCAATAAGGACAAAGACAAGCACGAGTTGGTACCTGTATGTTCTGTAGTTAGAAACCTGTTTATATCTATAACGGTTGAATACCTACGGTTCAAATTAGCAACTTCAGTAAATATTCAGATATTTCTTTTAATTAATAATAATATCCAAAAATGAAAAATTCTGGATGATCCACGATGATCATAATAAAGGGTACGCATAAAGCTCTAAATTGATAAGTTAATGTTGCAGTATGATTCAAATTAAAAAGGGTTTTGAAAATAAGGTTTAGAAAGTTGAGCGTGTCAACGCTTGTTTAGTAAACGATGTTTGTGCGGATATGTACTTAAATAGCCGTATGTTCGTCGGATTGTTAACGAGGTTCCAAGAAAGTGTCAACAACATTGACGCATGGGGTCATGACCGACGTGACGCATATATCAGGGAAGAGGTAGATCGAACTGAGCTGGCTACTGTTCCTTTTTCTGTCATCTTAATCCTCAAGAGTAGCAACGCATCTGTGACCGACTTCTGATAGGGTAACTACTATCACTAACTGCACCTACTCGTACTAACGCATACTAACTGGACTAATATCACTAACAGTCCCATTTCTGCAGTCCTGTTACTAAAGAATGCTCACCAACTAATTCTTATTAACACCTTATACTGACTGAATTCACACTAACGGTCCCTCCGCCCCTGTCAGGAGTCGGTTACAGATGTCCATAGGCGGCAGCAGCCACTTGTGACTGCTGCCAGCTCGTTTGCTACTCTATTCTAATAAATAAATAAAAAATCCTAATCTCAGCAATTACGACCGTACAATTGTTATTGCATATAAACAATTGTTATCAGCAAGACAGGTTCCCAAACATCGGTTGCACAACGTTCCATGCAATCATGTGTTTTACGATGCGGTTTATGGCGGTCCGCTATGCCGTAGAACACGTAGGAATCTACGTCTACGTATATAGTACAATTCATAAGGCTCTTCTAATAAAAATAACATTTTGAACAATGAAATAACTACGGTGTGATCTTATGGAATCTTCTGGGAGTGTATCTCTGATTGATGGACTTGTTTTTTGATGAATCCTACCTCTCTGCAGACTCACAGACAGACAATAGGATATAATAATATAATGATGATGATCTACATATAATGATGATGACCTACGTTGAGTTCTCTCCCACATCTGGTAATGAAATAGAAAGGAGTTGTGTATTATTATGATTACCCACATACTTTTCCTGTAATTGTTCAATGTTTTAAATATCGCAATGTGTTAAATGTACGCTACATCATCATGTTGCATTCAGCTTTGTCAACATTTCTAGGCAGGTATAGGTTCCTATTCTAATTTCTCGTAAACCCATGCCTACTTATTTGTTAAAAATTAAAGTACCTATTGTTCGATTAAGATAAATTGGTATATATGTTATTGTTTGTTTGTTTTTTACTATTGAATTATTATCTATTCACCATTATATGAGGCAATTAATTCACCATTATATTTTCTGCAGGGGAGACATCTCCTACTGTACGGAACTGTATTGTATTATTATAGGAAATACATTTAATTTCAACCGACAGAGTAGCTAATGTATGCAAATACGAAGTACCTACTACGTCAAAATTGATACATATATATTCCAGTACTCTATATATGTAGGTATCTATCTACATATATATTCCCATGTTAACACTGATACCGCGGCCATATCTGCTCTTTTTATCGTATGTCATTAAAATGGAACGCGATTGTGTTTGCACTTGTGAAATATCATTATATTTTCATGTCGGTTTACATTGACATTTGCTTACTATTGTATTTCGAGTTCGCGTACGCATATAACATAAAAACGGTAATCAAAATAACAAAGAATTGAATTAATTCTCAGTTCATTTCTTGATTTTTACTTGAGGCTATTTTGTCTTTACTGTTTACTATCTTCTATCATGTGTTGGCGTCTGCAGAATATTTACTTTGGTATTTTTTGTATGAGTAGGTATGTAAAGAGCATGCAATTCGCAGTTTAATGAAGAGTAATATCTATTGTTATTTAGTTGGGTCTTTATGAACAGTGTGTACTTATATACTATGTGAATTAACCTTAGGTTATTCTAGTAGGAGATATTAATAGTAGTCGGTAATATCGATCGATCTTCAACCTACTACCCTGTACCCTAATACATACATATTTATGTATTAGGGTACAGGGTAGTAGGTTGAAGTTTCATGGGGCTCCCTTAGATTTAGACGTCACTAAGATATCTTTGCAGTCCAGTTTTGCATATACCTATATGTAGGTACAATACGTATGTTATACGACAATATATCAATGATGGTAGGTATGTTAAAAAGACATCATCCGTGTTAAATTTTGAATTACGTATCTTTATATTTGCATCAGTCTAAAGTCCGATAGAGGAGTGAAAGTTCGTGCGACACTGGCCACGTTTTATGGCCCTCATAAACGTCCCCGGGAACGATCTCATCCGAGTGTCGCGAAATTCGATGCCCATTGTGCCGTCCTGCGTGATCGGCTCAAATGACCCCATTCCCTTTCTTGAGAATATAAAAGTAACGATCGCACGTAAAATTTAAGTCAATTTGCTGACTTTTTCCCTCTTACTCCACAAGCACGTATTCGCGTATGAGTTTAAAACCAATATTTGTTCAGAGCTCCGGTGACATTAACATTCGCCATCCATCGGAGCGCGGCGCTGTCCTCCATAAATAACCTGCACAATATTCAATAAGCTCGAGGTTTATTCCTCCAGGAATAGTAGTCGTAAACTTCGCAGACATACATAAGGACGGATCCTCGAATCACAATAACGCTGGAACTCAGCAGAATCCATAATCTTATTTTTGTACCGCACCGCGAAGCGTGAATTTCGCAATTACGAGAACGCCGATAACGGCACGGAAATGTCACTTCCAAAGCTTTGCTCTTAAAGGCCACTATCGCGTGCCAGGTGCCTCTCAAAATAAACATTTCTTGTCTGTACACGTGCGAATGTGGACTTTATCTCGAAGTCGGAGAGTTACCTCGCGGGAGCGAGCAGGTGGCGCGTGAAAGCGGACTCTTTGCAAAGGAAGGAGAGCAGATTATGCATCGCAGATGTCGCACGGCGTCATCCATTGTGTTCCCTCCTATAATTTTATCGAAGCTGATTTACGATCGATTGTTCGGCCGGTGGACAGTCGGCGAGGCGTCGTGTGTGTGCGTGCGCGCATGTGTGCGCGGTGCGTGCTTCCACGGGCGTCGTTACTTACCTGCAGATGGCGCTTGGATATGAGAAGCTCGCTCACCACACGACGCCCTCGTAAATTAAGAAACGTCGTCTCGAACCGTGTTCTTTTCAGCTTTATTTTATGCATCGCACAGAAATTACGGGCCGTGCTTACCTTCACTTTGAAAATTCAACTTCCCATTTGTTACGAGCCGCGTTGCAGCTAAAGCTCTCGATTGGGAGATGTTTATATTCACCAGGCCTCCGCTAATGTCGAGATAAAACACCGTTGATAAACAAGCCATATACTTTACACTGGGAAATTGTTTTCCGGCACAATTAAGATTGAGTTTCAATACTCGATAAGCACTTGTTGGTCCCCGTTTACTGCGAGCAATACGATGTAAAACATGAGAAATTGCGAGGAAATCGATTGGTTTGTCATAAATTTTTTGACGTTTTTCAAAACATTTTTGTTATGTGAAGTAGGTAGGTACCTAATATACAAATAAAATGTGACGCATAGCAGAATTAATCCGTTGTTATCGAAATATGCTTAGTATCAAATCAACTATCAGCCAATGATACCTACCATAATTAATAGATTTTGATAAACACGCAAATAATTTTGATTGCAGTCGTAATACATGGTGGTAAATAAATTCCTTTTAAATCAGTCATAAAATTTTCTTAGTCTAAGAATCAAACGGCGTCTTGACATTAATTAAGGCTTAAGACAACTATTAAGCTGAACAAACTTTCCGGGTTAGAATGTGGGCGAAGGCGAGTTATAATTAAATGCGAGTCAAGGAAATAAGGTCGGCCTCACGGGACTTCAGCGGGTCTTTCAGTTATATAACCCAAAGGGAATGTTGAGAGAAGTGTTTTGTCTTATTTAGTTTAATGTGCACTTCGTTACTAATATCATTAAAATATAACGAAACTCGCAAGTAGTATCTAAGGCTTCAATGTCAAGCTAACCTTAAAAAGTAGGTATATTAGATTCAGTAAAGGGCGAAATAGGTTTTAACTACAGTTATATATCCAACTATGTTTTAAGTGCAACGCGGTTGCTGTTATTCTGAGTTCAAGATTGTGCTCTTTCAGAGGAATCAGAACACGTAGTCACTTGATAAAAGGTCCTTAGGGGAGATTTTCCGAGACCCGTTACAGAATATGTGACTTGTTTCATAAAAACCTAGCATAGGGAGGTGGTAGAACATGTACAGATATGTTTCGCCGGGGGATGTACCACTTGCTTCCAATTTTCAGAACTTCAAGATATTTGCCTTTTTAAGTTTGTATTAAGGCTATTTAACTTCAATGCTGTGCAGGTTCAAAAAACTTTTCAAGTTGTAAGCCGTTAGTACAATGCTACCTTCACGATCTTAGGTATTTCTTAAATAATTTTATTCAGTTATACGTGGCATTGATTAAAATGATCTCTTGAAATTATTAGTTGTAGAAAATGGTACGAAAGAAGAAGATACTAAATCTTTGGGTATTTTATCACATTTGAGTATTGCGTTAAATATACCATTTTTTGCTTCAATAAGTTATTTATCGATTTTGTTTAGTCTTTTATTTTCCGAAGTGTTCGATTGTTAGTAACTTTGAGTGTTATCGAAAAAATTCTTAAAGGAATCATCCGTCAGGTAATAAAATCAATAGGAAAATTATCGTCGAATTCTATCAGTAAAAATATTTTCTTATCTCTTCAGTAAGTCAGTAAGCACACTTTTATAGTTGTGTGGGTAATAGCGAGGTGACTTCAGCGAGATATCCTTATCTCTGACTCAGCCGAGTTTCACTTGCAACTGTAACAATATGTACGTATTCGTATAGAGAACGCTGTGAAATCACTGCTCTGTGATACTCTAGAATCTTTGTTAGGCTGCTTAACTAGAGTTCGTAGTTCTAACTCTCCCCAACGCAAACATTTGTGTGAATTTGTTTGTCCTGTTCGTGCGTGTAATAAAAGTATCTATTTAAATTATATAATACAGTATAGGTATATGTAAGTTTATCAGCTGTACCTCGGATTATCATAACACGGACATTTAAATTCCTAATATGGAATCAGATGGCGAGTAAGTGGTTTGTTTACCACTTACGTAAATAGATTCACACAAAAAGTATTTTTATATAGTATTCTATTACGACGACTCTTCGACTACAGCTAAGGGATGATTTTTTATCGATCATTTGCGTAGAGTTCATATAATTTCTATGCCTATCTATTAGAAAACCAACATCACTCTTAACGTCGTCATGTCATAAGGCTTCAAAATCATCGTAGTACTCGTAACATGGAAGTTACCTATATCATTTGGTTTATAGGTACTGCAGAAAATCTATTGTGGTAGTTTAAGCTTTTCTATTTCCCCGATTAAATATTGTCGTTAACAAGCGGACTACAAAAGTAACGTTGAAAGTTGAAAACAAGCCACGAAAGAGGTTTACACATACAAAGAGTTATAAAGTCCTATTTTATGTCCCATGCCATTACTGTCATTTAAGCATTTAGGACTCGTTATAACACCGAGGTCAGTATTGCGTGAATGACTCAAATTAAAAGAAAAATTACTTGCCTCCACTTTACTACCATTGCGCATTAAAAAGAACGAGCTTTGGGCAACACTGAGATATGGCTGTAGATATTGTTTTGATTGCTTTTAGTTACGACTAAAGTACGTACTTGAAATAATTAGATATGAACCAAGAAGTGATTAAAGAAGCGCCCCACATTCGTATTGCGGAAATCGATTTGAAATTGTGCGTGTGCGATTTGAATATCTCGAATGACATTATTAAAAAATTCAACCATTGCTTTAGTTTTCAACTTTTGGATATATACTGCTATTTTTGGTTTAATCGTCTGTTTTTTTTATGAGGGTTAAGTTGCAAATGTACAGTCATCAGACACAAGTGGCCGCTGCCGCCCAAGGAAAAGTTTTGCAAGCAACTTAAGGAGCAATGTAACCAGTACCTAAATAAGTATACCTACCTTATTGCTGGCAATGCACAATAAAACAAGTCCTTGACATTAACAAGGACCCATAAGCATCAACGGTCACTTCCACGAGTAAGGTCATGGGCTCCTGCTGGGAGATGGCAAATATTGCCATTTGAGTGTAACTATAGGAAATACATTCTACGTACAGTAATGAAATGAACAAATAATAAGAATAAGGGAGGAAGTAAATATTTCATCTTCTATTTATTTTCGAATACAATACAATATGTGTATTACCTACGAATATAACGTACACATTAAGATTGTAGAGGGCGTAAGTAGATAACTAACATATTTATATTTGTGATAGCTAAACATATCTGTTACTTATTCAAGTTTAGAAATTGCCGACTGTAAATTTACTGAACTTTTTGGAGCAAATATTTTTAGCACCATAAGTACCTACCTATTAAAGGTCTGTTCGAGTTGAAGGATTCTTTAAACATCGTTTGAGGAACGTCGTTTGGTACGGCACGTTGAGAAATTTCAATTAGATTTTCCCTCTTTTTGAATAGTTCTCTGAAAGCGTAGGTACAGATGATTTACAGTAAAAGAACTATCAAATACCATTACAATGACGAATCATTGTAAATATTCAGTTCACACTAGTTGTTTCTAAATCAATATATTAGTGGAACATTTATTACATTTTATTTGTTCGATTATGTACGATAATATAATATTGATTATACTATAAAGAAATAAACCCGGAGTCCTTGACATTTACCAGATGCGATAGGCCCTAACCTCTGCTTCCGTAAGATCGCAAGCTCCCGCAGTGACGCGATTGGCATGGAAATACTGGAATAATAATATTGTACTCTGAGTATTTTGTTTAGGTATGTGTAACTTCTTGACACTTGATTCTTAATTTGTGACTTCCAACAACTACTTTAATTTTCAATTGAACAATTATTTTTAAGATGAATTAAATACATTATTGACGAAATATCAAACAGTCTCAAGTTTACAAGCATTGTTTAGAAAGAACCTAGACTGTGTGTTGAATCGTAACAGAAGTTTTCGAATAAGGCAACGGTAACAAAATTTACATTGATTTATGTTCAAATTCAAATTCAAATTCAAATTCAAATTCAAATTCAAATTCAAATTCAAATCATTTTATTCATTATAAGGTATATACATACACTCAATGAAAGTCATGT
>DWGJ01000871.1:0-24104 GCA_018246895.1 Aspitha aspitha aspitha | reverse complement strand
ACAGGGCTGTAGGGAGCTGACTGTTAGTGTGAATTCAGTTAGTATAGGTGTTAATAAGAATTAGTTGGTGAGTATTCGTTAGTAACAGGACTGCAGGAATGTGGAATGTTAGTGATATTAGCACAGTTAGTATATGTTAGTAGGTGCAGTTAGTAAGTGTTAGTAGTTAATATCAGAAGTCGGTCACAGATGCGTTGAGAACTAAGATGGTCGCCTCTGATATACAAGTGGACCGGCAACCACACTCTTCGGACCGAAACACAGTTGAAACAACTGGTTCACGACAGAAATAGGGGTGGCGGTGGTACTTCTCCGGACGAACGGTATACAGGTTCTACCACCTATATATATACCTACTGTCTGCCAAATGTCAGGATTCCAGGGTCGGTGGCTCTGTCAGTCAGTCACTCTGTCAATTTACCTACTGTTTTATATATTGAAATGAAACGCACAACTGATTGCCTTTTCAAGGTTTACTTTGTTACGGCTTGTAGATATATTTATATATTATTATTAGTGTTTTAAATTGTCAATTATATCTCTTATTATGATAGATAAGATATACCTCATGCACCTAACAGTCCCTTCGTCAAAGTTGATGTCCAGTAAATAACACACGTCCAAAAAGAATCTTAATCTAAAATGTACATTCTGGAATATTCAATTGCAATGACGTAACACCACAAGGACGAGGACAGTCAAATCTCAAGAATATTAAATCACAATAATTATGTGTAGGTAGGTACGTATCTACCTAATTGAAATATTTATCTACTCATACAAATTTTCGTCGTTCTTCCCATTTTTGTCCTTGAACATTTGGTAATATAATCCTTATCTAGGTATAAAAATGTATGTAGGTATATCCTTATATTAAAAGTTGAACGAATTACATACTTGTATACCTATATATTGTGTATATATATATACGTACATTCGTTTAATGTAAAGGTTTCCTTGCGTGTAAATAAATACGCAGTCACCCAGTCAAATCTTGCGACATGTTTTATTAAGGTTGAATTACGTTTTACCTAAACGTTAGTTTGGCTGTGGGTAGCTACTCAATTCCAGAATAACTGCAATTCGTATTTCAGTTCCTATCGTAAAGACGACACTATCTACACATACGGAATGATGAAGGACGAAAAAATTAAGTTTGTGGTTAATATCTACGATTTGGATTAAGTGTAATTTATGTTAAGAACGCATTACTAACTTTCAGCTGATTTTTATTAAGTTACAAGTGGGCCTGACCACGCGTTGCCGTGGTTACTGGTTGCATTATGTCAAATCATATATGACAAATATCGTGCGTTCAGAAATTGATTTTATGTAAAAATTTATTGACAATTAACATTTATTATTTATTTATTTTATAAAAACTATCCTATCTTTTAAGTTTGATCAAATAATAGATATGTACATAATTTTATCGAAACCGGTATAGTGGTTTCGGAGATTTTCGCAAACGAACATCGTGACACGGGATTTTTATATATATGTAAGAGATAAAGCTCAAGTGTAGTATTTTGCACGAGAACCATAAAACTAATTCAAATTAGCTGCCTCGCTTTACTTTACCGTAGTCTTATTCTAGAAGGCAACGAAATATCTTATCACTTATTCAATTATTAAGTGTAATTAAAAAAAAACATTTGGGTTTTAGGCTTCTGACAGTAAAAGTGGCAGCCAGTGAAAGTATTAGACTAATACGGCCATGTTAGCTTTTACATACTCCTACATATAATATTTACACAACGTTCTATCGTAATGCTGTACAATTTGAAGGCATTCATTAGTACGAGTACGTACATACTCGTAATCGCTGTGATTAAATTTTACCGCATTTGTTAATGACCTTTGATTACTGATATTATTAGCCATACGAACGTGAATATTTTGAGTGCTTTTTGATGTAAAGAGAGGACCAAAAAAGATGAGATAAAAAATAAGGCGTGGGAATCGAACCTGAACTGCCAGCGCAACATTTATTTTCAGTAATCATTAGGAGGAAGCAGTCGTTATGAATATTACAGTTGATAATATTCCCATGATTATGATAGTTGCAATGTGTTACTATAAGTAATTTAGGCTAGATTTACTAATTTACATATTTACATATTACTGCATATACATACGTACGTTAAAGTCTACTGGCCTCTTGGTGCAGTGGCTAGAGACGCCGCCAGCTAAACCGGAAGCCGTGGATTAGATTCCCACCGAGGACAAACATTTGTGTGATGAGCACATTTGAGCACTGTCTGAGTGGAACGAAATATAGTAATTTGTATTGTCTGATCATCTTAGTACAGGCTGAGAAATTAGGTATCAAATAGATATGTGAAAGAGTGTCCCAAGATATTATTAATAATAAAAAAGAAATGTATAAGAACAACATTGACATTATTTTGTGCTTGTGGGCAATTTGGGTGGCTATTAGGATTAATTAATTCGTATTCATCGTGTTAGGGAGCGGCCCAAGGTCGAATTATAAATGGCAACATCCATTTATCATTCGGTTTTAGTGAAATTAATAGTTTTAATTAGACTCATAGGGCAAAAACAAAAAAAAAATATAAACACACGAACGATAGACTTCTATAGTGGTTTAAAATAATGTCATAACTATCGGAAGTTATCCAGTATACAGGTATATAATATTTGATAAATACTCGTAGTATAATTGGTTTGAACAAAAATGTATTATATAATAATTGGTTTGCTCGTTTGCACGTACAATTACGTGCGTACTTAAACGTCTACAATTTTTAATTTTAATTAACAATCTAAGTTCTCTCCTGGTCGAGTAATTAGAATATGGTTTTAACGCCGCCATAACATATGACCTCGGACAGGAGTTGAACGAATTGTTAATGACAAAATGGTTTTCTACTCGTAAGTTCAATGCGCGAATATGTCCTAAGATATTATTATTATACATTATTCCATTGGAGATTGGATAAGAATATCTCTTAGCTTAGTTGTCACTTGAGATTAAGTCACTTGGAGTAATGAATTCGTAAGTTCGATGACATAAATATGTATAACTAGCTGTGCCCCACGGTTTCCCCGCGGTAATTAGAGAACAATCTATTCAAAAAGTAAGAACGTGACACTATGAAAAATTTCACGGAAAACGGAGGACTAAAGGAACGCTTTTTCGTTCTCCACTCCTATTAGTTATAGCGTGATGTTATATAGCCTAAAGCCTAAATGAACTAATCAACATAAAAATATCTTTTTATTTCGAACCAGTAGTTCCTGAGATTAGCAGGTTCAACCAAACAAACTCCTTAGTTTTATATTATTAATATAGATAGCAAAAGAAGATTAAATGTTTACACATCGAATAACTCGCCCCACAGCTGGTGGCAGTCCTTCCGTGACGACCTCCGTCAATTTTGTGACCTAAAACCTGGCGCCTTACACACTTCGACACGATTTTGCATATTCTCAACATTTATATTGCATCACCTCGTTTTCTTTGTGATTTATTACTTATTGCGTCGTAAAAACAGAAAGCAGCGTCAAAGCAAGCACCAATTTTATAATATAATATAATAATAGTCAGTTAGCATAGTTTAATATTATTATAATTTTAATTTGATAACAACATTCTCAGTTGTATTCACTGTTTAGTAAATTACAAAGTCTTCAAATATAATTCTATTTAATTGCATATTGCGCCTGGTGAAGTTGTAAGTTTGATCATCTAACCAGAAACAACTCTATGCATTATCTGTACACGCCCTAATCAAAATAATTTACGCTGCTAAGGCACTAGCAGTTACAGCAAAACTATTGATGGCCAACGAGGCTGGAAGAGGCGTTAATGCTGTTAGTCACGCGAACTTAGGCCCCAGAGACTCGATAACCATATATTAATTGACAATAAGTGTCTTTTAGGGCCCATTAAGAACATCTCCAGTCCTCAAGTTCGACGATGAGACCGATTGTTTTTAATTAATGTCGTTAATTTACATTATAAGTTTCGCTGCTCTTAAAGCGTCACTTTTTTGTAGAAAAGACACGATAATAGGCTTTGCAAGCAAACAATGGAGTTGGAGTACCCTTGTAACTCTCCTCCGCTTGTTCAGACGACTGAAAAAACGGCAGGGAAATGTACAAATTAACAAACTATTTTGCTCTTTGTTTTTGTAAAGAGTTTTTTTTTGTAACAATATTATTCAGAATCATCAATATGTTATAGGTACTAGTTCTTTGATGGCATTACGACTTCGTTGTTGCCAATTATGAGGAGGATATTTAAAATGCAGAGTTAGATGTTTAAAATGCAAAGCTAGAGCAGATTAAAATATTATATTTATGTATACAAAATTAACATATCATATGTAGATAGCAAAACAAAAGATGTGTCCGTTTTATGACTTATTTTATAAGCATTCCTCTTTTGCGTGTAGATGGATGGCACCTGTGAGCTTGGCGATACACGCTCCTGGGGACGACATGGTACCCACCGTGAACAGCATCAGATATCTGCGCGACTGTCTCGGCAACGACCTCATCCGACAGTTCGTCACCTTCCACGTCTTCTTCTCTAATAAACACATACCTAATAAGGTCCGTAACTAAACACACAATCTTTTATAAGCTAATGAATTGAATGTCCTACATCGTTATCATAGGAAATTATGTAATTACTTGATTATTCCGATACGACAAGAATATATTTTTCGATTAATTTATGACTATTCATCTTTCATTTTAGATTCCAGATCCGGACAGTTTTCTTTCGTCTCCTTACAACTGCACTACTAAGCCGCCTTACAACGTGAATGCAAGCACTACCTACATGAAAATAAAGAGTCTACTGTATCCAGTGAATGTTGCCCGAAACATCGCTCGAGATGCCGCCCTGACTCATTTCGTGCTGCCATCGGATATAGAGCTGTACCCCAGTCCGAACTTGATACCTCGATTTCTAAACATGATTGCAAGGAACGCTAAACCGTTGAACACTTCCCTAAATCCCAGAGTTTTCCCGATCAGCATCTTCGAAGTCGATGCTAAAGTGCGAGTGAGTTTCTTTGATTCCCTATCTTTGCTAAAATAAATACAGTTGTCAATATTCAGTTTCTATGGATATAGAAATGTATTAATGCAAATTGTTCATGTAACTGTTACGGTCGATGAAACTATTACGAAAGTAGTAACCAGATGCGCTTTTTCCGGTATGCATAACATGTGATTTAAAATAAAATGCCAACGGTTAAAAGGCCGTAAAAAAAGAAAGATTCAGCCTAATACATAAATTACAAAGTAAATGGTTTGCGTCTCAGGCATACAACTAAATGGACTGTCTCGTCTGTGAACATTAAGACCTTTCGGCCGTCGGCTACAGACAGTATTTTATTATTTTACGTGAACTATTTTGATCATTGCACTATTGATACTAGTTTTTTTTAATGTTTATAAAACGTTATCTAGTAAATTATGTGCAATGAATAGCCTTCTCTGACAACATTATTACATTCGTATAATGTATTTTGTTTTGAAGAATTGTCTTTTCAGTTTTGGTTGTTGCCTGTGTTTTGTAACCCTTAACAATATTGAATACATTAAATACACTTATCGCGTTGTGAACATGAACTCAACGAAAACTAGGCTTGTTTACCGTCTGTCTAGTATCGATCCAGACACGCTAAAGTACGCGTACAAGAATAGTTATAAAAAGTCTTGGCACACTACTCCACACTTGGCAAAGTAATTTATTACTTCGATCGCCGTCAAATGGGTTTAAGAATTTTATTAGGCAGCACGAAATATCTACAAGTAACTAAAGTACCATTGCATTGTTAACAAAATCAGGTACCATATTTATATAAACGTACCGGTTTGTACGTTGATACAGTATAAAACCTTGATTTTATATATATATTGTAGTAATAGCAATTAATTTCGACTATAGAAGCATAATGATGCTATCATTGTATTTCTAAACATATTATTCTTGCGACATAAAATAAAATTTTTCGCAATATCATAATTGCCAGTGCAGTGCAGTGAGTCCTTTATGACGTGCTCGAAAATATTTTGCACTGCAGACACACCTATTGTACAAAAGCACAATTTGGATTTACGCCAAAATAATTTTACGCTAACATCGAGAACTTTTCAGGCAACGCTTTTGAAACTTGTTTTCAGGTGCCATCGAATAAAACGGAACTCCAAGCAATGTTAGCAAAGAAGACCGCCATACCCTTCCACAAGTACGTCTGCCCCAATTGCCACAACATACCTCAGGGTCAGCAGTGGATGTCTGCAGCGGAAACTAATCGTACGTACAGACGACCTACTTTTCCAAATTGATCGGCTATAATTGGATGTACGTCATGAAAGTTGATCGAGTGATTTAATACCAATTTTGGATTCCGTGCTAGCATAAGTTTTGACCTCTTTTGATGCTAAACCTCCGGTAGATTATTGAATCTATTTTAGAGGATTATTCTAAATTCTTTGTATAAATTGAAATTTCTCGGTAGGTTACGATTTCGCTATATGTAAAGTAATGGAAATTAATAAACAGTTATTAGTAAACAACACGTTGGCACGGCGTAGTGGATTATGCTTGGTCTAGGACATACACAGACTGACTAGCATTATTAGTTCGAATCTAATACGGTAACAGAATTATGTCATGAATATAAAAATAACTTGTATACATAATGATGACGATGTTCGATTATAATGGGAGAACAAAAGTTGAAAAGTACATGTGACCATCGCCATTATAATGCGACCAAAAAAATGGGCCTCGTTTTCGCACATCTAATTGCGATGCAGGGGCAATTAATCTCCGTGGTGTTACTGTCGTGCGCTATTTATGCTGAGGCAGTATGGCGTGGCCGTCGTATGGGGCATTCTAATTGCGTATTATGGTTCAATGACCGCGCCTTGCAGCCCGTTGCCAGACGACCGGCTTTAGAGTTTAAGTTCTTACGCCAATTTACAAAATTGCAAGCTGTGTGCTTCGCTTGTAACTGTCACCTGGTTTTGAGAATTCGCTTAGCGACCGCGATATGTTAGACGATCGTAGCGAGATAATGTCTCAGTAGTATTTGTGTTCCTTATAAATGCTTAGCGTCTGGCGGAATAAAATAAATTGAATTTAAAAGAAATGCGCGTTTTAAAATGTAAAAAAATGTAAACAGACGTGAACACCGCTTGCTAGTAAATATTGTTTTATTGAAAAGCGGGCATCGTAGAATTGAATAGGAAGACTAGATAAATGTCTCAATTAACTTACAACACATATTTGCAACAATACCTAGGTACCTATTATGTTCTACATAAAACAAAAGCATTATCAACTCATTTATCCAAAGTGATAAATCTGTATTTGTTTCATTTCAGAAATGGACGTGTTTCACGTAGGTAAACGTCGCGGCAAATTTGTCCACTGGGAGCCGATCTTCATCGGGACGCATCAGGATCCTCACTACGACGAGAGACTGAGCTGGGAAGGCAAGAAGGACAAGATGACCCAGGTAACTGATCAAACATTACAGTCTCATAGAACAAAATAAATACTGTAAATCCGAAATGAGGCACCTGTTGGGACAGAAACATGAGGGGTGCGACCTAGGGGGTACTTAGAGCCCATCAAAGCAATAATTCATATTAATATAACGTTCACCAAGTAGTACATTTTTAAACATGAAATTCAAGTGTTGAGTATATATTTGCCCTTATTTCGTTAAACACGCATGCTTCGCAGTTTTGCGTTAATGCGTCACAGTCAAATAAATGTATTCAAACGGTTAGTGTTATATTCTGGCAACTGAGGAATGTGTAAATATTTTATGGTGTTTTTATTTTACGTTTGCAACGGTTGATTATTTGATTATTATTGTTATTTAAATACATAATTCTTTTATTACCTGGATATTGAATTTATAATTCGGCATTCCAGGGCTACGTCCTGTGCGTCCAGGACTACGACTTCATGATCCTGAACAACGCGTTCCTCATCCACAAGCCGGGCATCAAGCACTACGTGAAGAACCCCAAGCGAGATGCCATCGCCGGCCGCCAGTCCGCCTTCGTCAAGAACGTCATCATGCCCGAGCTCAAGAAACTCTTCGGCACCAGGACCGGCTGCGCCCTCTAGCGGACACCCGCGGGAACATCGACGGTTGTGTTGGATGAGGCGATTGATAACAACTGAAATGTATGAATGTAACAATATTGCTGAGTTATCTTATTGTAGCATTCTTGGCAGCCATCTTGTGGTGTATCCGTGAAATAAAATTTCTGGAAGGTTTGTAATTTTTGTCAAACATTTATGGTATTGACGAAAAATATATGAAAAACCTAAAATGCTTGCATTTACATTGGGTGCCTTAGTTAGTCTCTTCGGTGTGCTTGTTTTCAAAGTAATGTACATTTGTATTAATGAACACATAATTTATCAAGAACCATCATTGTCTTCAGAATGTTCAAATCACAAATTCAATTACTTTAACAAAGAAAAATATTGAAACGAAAATTCTGTTACATAATAATGTAATTAATTTTCAGTTGTTATTAAATGACCCTTCGAATGATTCGTTGATTGTTGAACGTTTTTGTGTAAGTGACCCTCCATCCGAGTGAGACAAAAAACAATACTTTTCGACACGTTTTTCACGTACGTTCTAAGCAATCGTGTTACAGGGTTGCCGAATTTTCCGCCTGAATTTTTGAGATTTTACAGATAGTGTCGTGTCACGGAACGGAATTGAACATATCATATATTATTCTAAAAATTCTGTGAGGCTTACATCCGTCATAAATAAGCAGCGGTGTTGTTCTTGAGTGCCTAACGAAATATGACCAAATGCTAGTTACGAACACCAGGATCGTGAACGTAACAACCAAATGTGTAGTGGGTTCGGACTGTACCCACACTGCCGCGGCCTACACTGTGTCTGTACCCCAATAAAGAATGACAGAGAACAATCACTGACCTGATCATAGAATTTTCCTAGACTTTAGCTTTATTACTTGTAAATATTATGTCAGCTTTATTATTCTCGGTTTGGCTATAGTTAAGAACGTACTTGACCCTACATTTAAGTACTTCTTTTCATAACAGACTAGATTAATTAATTATTTAATCCTTTCGACACTATTTTCGCATGTATACATGTATAATTATATTGCCACATATGCATATATATATTTAGGTTTGAACTTATATATCCTTGCATTCGTTATAAGCATGATTATAAATCTCATCGTAATATTTATGAGCTACTTTTATACGGTAACGTTTACACGTGTGATCTGCTTAATATATTAAAAATACATATTTTTAAAATATATACTTAGGAATATTTGATTAAATGAAAGCTGGATTCCTGAATTGCATTTTAATCATTGTAATCGTGTATGTACCGTAGGTTGTAAGCACTAGATATAGTTTGTATGTAATGGATGTAAGTCACTATGTTAACTTGGTTATGAACAAGTGCGAGTCCGTTAGACTTCTATAGCGTAGCTGTAACTCCATTATTGTGTGGTGCGACGTTGTATAAGTGCGTCATAATAAAGTAATAATCTCTAGTCTTTCATACTAGATCGTATTTCTGTTTTATTTGCACCCGCTATATCGGAGCCCTAAACAGATATTAACTCGAAAATGAACGACTTTTTGAAAGGAACTTTAAAAAATCGCTCGATGTCGTTAATATAATGAGTTAATGAATAATTCGCCTCACAACAGGCACAAAATAAGTATTTCTGCAATCATAACTATATGTTATAGCTTTATATTACAAGTTTATCAATGACAATCAATCGCAATTGTTTTAAACAATCTCGACCGGGAAAACCGTTCAAAAAACACTGGAATTAATTAACACTTATCACAAAATGTATTTGATATATTATCTCAATGTTCAAATAGTCTTTTTAAATAATGAAACATCGATACCGTTACGTTAAAAATAATTATTAAACGCTACCGATCATTACTTTGTTATGGTAACAATAGCCCTAATAAATTGCATTATGGATTACAACAATTTAAAATATTTATATTAAATTTTATACTGCCTAATAATGTGTATTCGTATAACTGTGTGATGGGCCTTATAATGTATTGTAGTGTTATTATTGACACATTGTATGTATATTGAAGTGTTAGTGATTAAACTCACCACGTTCGACATCTAGTTTTAAGTAATCGTATATTTAGTTTAATTTTCTTTTACAAGCATCGTGTTTTCGGCTATCGATCCCAGTGACTTATATTTTGTATAAATCGATTTAATTTAACTACATGTACTATATTCCTAGGTAATATATTTTTCGCTGCATATTCTGAGAAATACCGCACATTATTTTCATTATACTAAGACGAAATTTAAAATTAATGATTATTTTTATTAAATACATTTTTTCGATTCCTTTATTGTTCCGTTTATTGACTCAAACCTGCGAAGGTTTTCTGTCAAAGGCTACGCGCTGACTGGATGCAGAGTGTGGTGGTCTCCGCACACATTAAAGTCCGTCATGAAGAATTGTTATATGGACGCTTGTTCGCTATGTTTTGTCGCACGCCGTTGAAGCGAGTGACATTTGATGACAGCTGATGTCAATCGAGCAAGTAACTATACAGTCAGATGTAGAACTAGTCTTGGAAATCCTGACCCCGGAGTTGGAAGACGCAATCCGAGCCACTAGCTAGGATATCCCTGCTTCCACGAATAAGTACGTAAACCCGAGTTAACCATTATCAATTTACTTTAAATTCAACTAATTTGTTAATCCTGGATATTTTTATTTCAACCTTTACTAATCGAAGCCCTCGGAATTGTATATGCGAGATTATTTTGTATTAGTTCAATTTCTATAGATTTATTTTAGTTGTAGGTGAATGTTAGCGATGGGCCGAGTTGGTACTACTTCAAAACTCGGTTCACGCAAACTCGGCGATTTATAATACATAATCTGCCGACTACGAGGATGTGGGGAAAAATGTCCTCTAAAACTCGTCCGAATAATCGAGAAAAACTCAGTCACTCGGACCATCTCTATAAGTATAATTATTATTAAAAGGGTTGGGTTATGGCAAACGCATGTGGTGAGTTTTCACTTGTAGGCAACGAGTGCCCCTTTAGTTAATAGTCGCATAATTATGTAAAAGTATCGCAATGTGATCATTTACGAAAATATATTTATCGATGCGTATTATCACAAACATAAATGCACTACGACCAAATTATAAAATATATTTACATAACTAAACTACACAAAACGCGTTATTAAATTTCTTTAGTAAATACCATATTTAAATTATTTTTTATTTGTCACGCAAGATTAGTTCAGTCAGACATGTGTGTTTTTTTATCAAAAAGTAACTATGAGACCGAATTTTTCGTTATGCATTTATATACTCTTGCCATCGACACATAAATGTTAAAGTTCCTGAAATCGAGATTGGTGTATTTATGTTTGTGACTGTACTAGTTTTTAAGTAGGAAAGTATTTTATCCTGTATGTGAACATTTCATACGAATCTACATGCAACGTGTATTCAAAATTAAAATACCTTAAAATTATTCCACTGTTTTATTTCCTCCTTTGTATTTATTCAATGTGTATTGCAAACATAATAAATATCAACAACACTTGTAACGAAAAAAACTTGAGAGTAGATAACCTCCGGAGCCGCCATATTGGGCATAAATCAAAACGGTAAGAAGAACAAAGTAAGTCGTAATTATCACTTAAGACTATCGTACAGAAACTTAGTCTAGGAGTAAAATGGCAATTACGTCAAGGAAAATAAAAAGGGGCAATAGATGACACATATCTATATTTTTCGATATCCGTTCTCCAGTTGAACGCACCATTAATGGCTATCAAGTAATTTTAATAAACAGGTTGTTACATGAAAAGAGTTTAATGAGGAAACGCATAATGTAAATGTCGTTTGATTGCGAGAATTTGCTTGAGACAACAATTAGGCAATAGCATAGTTCGCTTACTATGTCACAAAGAGAACTTCGTCCGCATGTCTTGTAGCTTTTGTATAAGCAGGATCTCTTTTTTCATAATAATATATATATATATATATATAATTAATTTGCCTAATATATTCACCGACAAATGAATGTATTAAAACAAAAACAGATGCGAAATGCCAAATTACTGTAACATTTCAGAAGTGGTGGCGAATACAAATCATTTAGCGGCCGAGATAAGGAAGTAGGTACATGAGCAATCTCGACGTGGGGGGAATATTGTTATTTTATTTATAGATACTTACGATCACGCGGTATTTCCATATATTGAATCGTATTTTTTGCGACACTAAAAAGACTGGCAAAGCTTTGATTATCCTTAGCCTAAAATTTTTTAATGAGTATATTTATTTCTAAATCAATATAGGTATGTATGTATTTCAAAATCGCATTGCATGCTAATATCAATTCGTATCAATTGTATTGATGTTTTAAGGCTCTAAACTTCTAAAATGAGACAAGTTTCACGAAGAACAAGAAACAAATGAGCTTGATGTAAAAAAAGAAAAACTACACAGTATACAAACAAGACGCGTATGTGTGTGTGTGCATGTGTGCGTGCGTGCGTGCGTGCGTGCGTGCGTGCGTGCGTGCGTGCGTGCGTGCGTGCGTGCGTGTACGTCTCCACTTCTGTGATCCTGATTTGATAGACATATAGGTTTTCATTAAAACTAAAATTTAAATATCACTTTCTATAACGGTGAAGGAAAACATCGTGAGGAAACCGGCACACCTTAGAGATGTTATAAAGTATATAATATTCTCTGAGGTGTGTGAAGTCTACCAATCCGCACTTGGCCAGCGTGGTAGACTACGGCCTAAATCCATCTCACTGTGAAAGGAGACCCGGTCCAGCAGTGGACCAATAAAAAGGGTTGAACAATAATTAACATTTTATATTGCTTACGAATGACATCTTTAAGTTCAGCAAAAGAAAGGCTAGAGGAAACTGGGCGGCGTAGTTTTGAAGGCTGACGACAGAAGACAATGTGAAAAACAATCGCTAGATTTTATCAGATTGAATTTTACTACATCAAATCCAAATGTAATTTTAAATCCATAAACGAACATTAATATCGGGCATATTTTAACTCATAGATTTTAGGGAAAAACAGTGTAATGTTGAAATATAATATTATCGCTATTATTTTAGCCCACAGACGTGCAGCATTGAACATAGACGTCTAAACATTGTTATCACTCATGGGCTTGTGCTTATTATCTACTTAGTGTGTTTAACAGGTACTAACGCTACTGTGACTAATTGTAATCAGACTCTTGCTTAGATTCCTCGAAGATACGACACCTGACCACGAACATGAGTAGTTCATGAACACCTTACACACGAGATGTAATTCGATACGATAGCTATTATTTCCTTCCTTACGTAAAGGCATCGATCATACCTATGTATTAATCATTTATCGTACGATATTGTGAATAAACAAGTTGTAGTAGATATTGTGTGAAAGAGGTTCCCTTTAAAGAATTTCTGTGATTCTTAAGATGACAATATGATCTCAAACCAGTAATAGAAACAGGTGTGCGGTGATTCAAATACTTGTCATATCTGTTACATGATGGAAATAGGAAACAAAGTAGCTTGAAATAGGTACGAGAGTGGTTATGTTCTGAACCAAACACCAATGAATTTATGTTCTAACAGACATTGTTACTTAATCACAGATGCTGTAGGTTTCTCGAGCCAAATGATTTTAGGCATGTCTAGTCATGCCACTGGTTTGTAAATTTTCATCAGACCTGGCCCGCAAACTGTGGTACTTCAATGCACTATGCGCTCTTCAATGCTCTACTCAGAGAACTATACGAATACCGTTGTTATTGCTTTAAATTGTTCCAAATATTCTTCTGTTTCTGGCCTTGTCGTCGATTGATTAGAAATAACAATTATAATTTTTATTATAACCTGTTAAAGTATATTTAAAAGAATCTTAATAAAATACCTACTTGAAAAGGCAGGATGGACTTATTAACACACGCAACTTGTAATTTTGTAAATCACATTGGTGAGAAAATCGAATAGTTATATTTCTAGTCAGCAGTGGGAAATACTAAATGTTATTATGCTAAAGCTGAGCGAATAAAATGAAACATTTCGTTTGAGGAAAATACGAAGGTCAACGTGAAAAACAGTAGGTATTTTCTATCGATCTTCTACCTTCTACGCATTTAAATGGACGTCCTTAGAAATGTAAATTCACATCGATAAGGATTTGTAACTTGTTATACATTTGTACATATTGTAGGCACATAATATCTAGTTATTTAAATGTACATATCATATTTTTATATTGAACCAGTTCCACCTCGCACATCCTCCACATAAATTAAATTTTACGATTAAGTAACCTAAGAGACAGATCTTGAATTAGGTACTTTACCAGACTTTGAAAGACTCCGTCTTTCAGATTCTTAGTAAGTGCCACGTAACAATGGCCAACAATTATCAAAAAGTCTATTTAATTTTATCAATGTTACGCTAGTGCAGCTTCGATTTTAGGTAGGTCTATTAAGATACATAAGCGCAAGGATCTATATCTATATAGGTATGCATGTAAATCTTCATGCGGAATCCTTAACGCATCCGTTTTCACTTCTCATAATCCGACTCAGCCTCAAAAGCTTGCGTAACATGTAAATCATTGCGCGAATACACATACTCGTAAGTTGATGAATCTTGAGCTTCTTGACGTTGTGTCGCGAAATACGTCATCGTAGTATCGTTGTCCACCTGATGTAACACAAGGCGTGGCGAGATGAGACCAGGTTTCACAACATCTCGGTCTGTCCCCAAGGTCGCATCTTCTCGACTCCTGCGCGAGGCATTCATTGGGGCGCCAAAGCTCGTGCGAACGTGTCATCTTTAGTCCCAACATGAGGACTTTTTTAATGTTGGCGTGTGCATGCGCCATCGGTAAGTGATAATTTTATAAATTGACATTCTTAATAATTCCAGTAAACGCTTTGTATGGAATACATTTTTCACTTTTATGAAATTTTTTATATCCCCTATATAATACATATCCAAGTAGTGAGGTCCTATTATTTAAATGTTAAATATTTTCTTAATTTACTATATTATTATAAGAAATCGTGATTTAAAGTTAATGTATAGGTAGGAGAATAGCGGGAAATATTGCTAGACGGTAACGAGGCGTAACAAATTACGTCTATTTAGTTTCCCACTGGTTAATTAAAGATTGCCTATTGTAAACAATGCATTCATTTAAATAATATTACGTACGTACTTGTTAAACAATGTTGTATTTTACGAGAAAACAGAAAATTTTAAATATTAAGTTGTTTTTGCAATTTTAGCTGAGGTTGGATTTACATTTACGTAATATAAATATCGCTTTATTTTTAATTAAGCAAGAACTTAATAGGTAAAAGCTTTATATATTGTTTTTGGATTAAATTTCGAATTAAAACCCTGTAAAACAATTCATGGTCAAATCACAGACATGTTAGAAGTTAGAAGAATATACCGGTTGAAACCGGGAGCTATTCGTCGAACACATTTTTATTTTATTTTATCGAATACAGCTATCATAATTTGAGTGCATGCATTACATATAGTAATCTTCAAATAAGTCGTAAAAACAAAGTTATGAAAAAATCAAATAAATCAAAAGAAATATGGAAGAACATAAAACATCTTTGTACTTTACTAAATTCAACAAATATTAGGCAATCATGTATGTTTTGTATTCCCTCGTTACATTTGTACTAAAAAAGTATGCTTTGTATGCATCGCAGTCTGTATAAGCAAAAACAAAATCAAATGCATAAATTACATAAAGGTCGGAACATTGGAGGTCAACAAAAATTTAATATTTCTTAAAATTTATTACTTATACTAAGAAATCAATCAATTTAATTTGTATCCTTTATAACGATCATTATAAATATTACATACCTACTAATTTAAATTTATTCATAAATGACCGTAAATGGAACTTCAAACATACCTAGATATTTGAGTCACGTACGAACCTACCAGGATTTGGTGATGAGTAACATTTGTAAATTCCAGTTATTAAAATACAAAACTATTGGCAAATATATGTACTTGATGATATCTTTGCGGCGTTAACGCAATTTTGAAATAGCTACTGACCTTTAAATAAAATAAGTTTGATTGTCTGTAAAATTTAACAACATCGAATAGTCAAACGAAAGCAAAACGTTTAAACAAATCAACGTTTTTTTTAATCCTCGGACTTGGACGTATAATTTACGGAGATGAGTATTTTAGCAGTAATAAAAATGGATATGTCAAATGCAACTGCGTATAAATAATGTTCGGAATAATACCGTGAAGTGACGCAACTTAACCGTAAACTTTTTGCATCAACAGCGCAGTTAGCAAATTCACAAGAATTCTCCCTAAACCAAGATAATGAGTTTGCTATAGAGGAGCTCTCAGATGGATTTGCAAATTCGGGGTTTAACGGTCCCACTACATCTAATTATTTCGAGGACGTAACTAAGTACCAAGGTATCGCGTACGGCTCGAGAGGTGCCGGGTTTGCCAGAAACCAAGCACCCGTTGACCAATACGAAGAACAATCAGCACCGAGAAGCATCAGCACCCAGACATGCGTAGAGAAAAATGATCGCTACCCTGTGTCCGGGAGTTGCGACAGATACATAGAATGCCTTGTGAGTTACTTATTGATTTCTTGTTTTTATCCAAGTATCATACTTGACCTTTTGAAATTTGATGATCTTAACCTTTAGAAAATGAAGTTCAGAAATACAGAACCGTTTAAACGGCGTGTAAAAAACTTGAGATTTATTAAAAATAATTTAATAAGCATTTATATTTATTGCATATATAAAGAAGCATTAGTTAGCATTCATTAAACTAATAATGGTGTTTATGTATTAATTAAATATTGCTCACTTTTATAATTAGAACGGGACGGCTGAAGAAAAGTTGTGTCCAGACGGACTTCGCTTCAATCCGAATGTCAAATTCAACGTGTACCCTTGCCAGTACCCGACTGATGTACCCTGTCTGGCACGTTCTTCGCTACGTAAGTATTATATTCTTCACCGATCTCAAAGTTACACTTAACTATTATGATGAATATCAGACATACTAGCTTTAATTGAAAAAATATTTTTTACCTTTTTAAAATTATGTTTTGAATACGAACTAAATATTTGATATGTATTTAATATACAAAAGTCACGTGTTTATAAAAATGACATCTCGTATTACAATGTAATTTAAATTTGTCGCCTGCATATTACTTTTCAAAAATTAAAAGATAATTTAAGATTAGAATTAAAAATTATAAAACTCGTAAAATATTCAAAATGCAAATAGCCATCGAGGAATCCCAACATTCTAACCATCATGTAATTATTCTACCGCTCCTAATTTATTAACTTACGATAAACGTCCTTTTAGCCTAAAGGTCAATATCAGCTGACCGGTCAAGTTCGTCTTATGCGAGAAAACTAATTTGATCGCAACCATAAGGCCGATATCCTACTGGCGTTTCTCGAGCGTGAGCGTCTCTGACGCTTGTCTACCAACAACGCGGATACCACGCGACTCGCTCGCAAGTGCTCCTGCTCGCTAACGTCACGAATCGTTTGACTATCCACGAAACAAGCAGCAGGGGTGCTTCGAAAAGCCGCGCGCGCGCCACATTGCCTTTGTGCAAGCGTCGCAGGGACGCTTTCGCTTCCGCTCCACAATCGCCAGTGAGATATCGGCCTAATTCATCACTCACTGTTGTAGACGCCTGATGGCCGTGATGGTTCTTGTTCATTAATAGATAATCAATCACTTTTCCTTCAGGAAATTCAAGCTCCGTTCTTGCCTAATCATTGTACATGTTTACGCGGTATCTTTTACATTTTTTTCCAACGTTTTCCGTTTGAACTCGACACTATTTTTCCACTATCCACTAAATTATTTACCTTATTAAATATAGGAATTGGTGATCAAATCAAATTTTTACATAACATCCTAATACATGGATATTTACCAAGTTAAAAACAAGGCAATGCTGCCGCTCATACAGTTATCTCGTAGATCTATCTAAAGTAGAGTGTTTATTTTCAGAGCCTGCCCAACCGACCGAACAATGTCCAAACCAGTTCGGTTATTTCAAAATAGGTGATGCCAAGAACTGCAGCGGATTCAGGAACTGTGTCCACGGTGTTGGATACGATTTCGTTTGTCCCGACGGTCTCGCGTTCAGTTCTGAAACCTACCGCTGCGAATGGCCGGATCAAGTAGCTGATTGTGATGCCGAAGGTGAGTAAGAATCATCTGATTAAGAACTTCTCCTTAACTAACTGCCCATAAAGAATAACAAAATGGCAGAAAATTAGTTATATTGCACTCTTGTCACGCCATGTTTCGGTATTCTATAATATGATAGTAAATGTAAAATACAGTCGTATTTATATTACTTACATATACGATATATAAAATTATCGTATATATATACGATAATATTATTTACGGAAATACGAGTATACGAATATATGTATATCCGTTAGTAATATTATACCGATTCACTGCGGCGGAGACTCCTAATTGTGGGTGATGCCAATCTGGTACATCTCAATACTGCTACAACAATATCATATTGTTATATGAATTTAAAATGTAAAAATTCGTAACAGTTGTAGATATTTATATTTAACCTTTCTAATTGTATGAGTAATAGGTTTTCGCTTAAACGGATTTTATCAAATTTTGTTTTTAATGATCTCTAAATGACTGCATACGTTCAAAATCAAATTGATTGGATTACTGTGTTTTAAAAACACGTGATTTGATTTAGAGGATAATATGATACTTATTGTACATATTTTAAAATATGTTAAGGGAATTAACTAGGACTAACATGAATGAACTTAACCAATAAGTAAATAAAATATTCGTTTATTTCAGCTTTTCTTGGTTTTAAATGTCCCGAAGTTCCAATCTCTAAGGAGCTTGGACCACCTGCTGGATTTAGATATTACAGGTATTTAAGCCCTATATTTTATCAACAATGAAACAACACAAATTTGTCAGTTATGTTATACCTAAGTATAAATATTATCAGTAAAGTAGGTAGTATGTTAAAGATTTTTTACAAATACATCACAAAAAATCACGACACTAAACAAACATTCTAAAAAGTATTCGGAAAAGCTGTTTTGAATGTAACGCCCAAAAATATTTCGCATTTTTTGTGTCTTATAAATTATACAAACAGAATTTAACTTATCAAACTTAACAATTTGACTGGCCTCTTTGTAGAGTGTTCAGAGACCCTGACCGCTAAAGCGGAGGTCGTGGGTTCGGTTCCCATTCAGGACAAACATTTGTGTAATGAACACATTTGTCTGTTCTGTGGCTGGGTGCATTCACAATATCTAAGTATACGAATATTGTATAGTACATATTACATATATATACATATGGTGGTGGTCCACCCTACGGTAATACTACAAATGTATTTATTTCCTTTTACAGCGTCACACATACATATAAACTACAACCTGCTAAATTTCGTTATGGTCACGTCTATATGAACTTATGTTTAAATCCTAAGACTCAGAACGTGTATTCGAACGGTGTCTCAAAGATTTTGTAACCATCGTTACTTGTAAATGCACGGCACAAGTGCCAAGAAGTTGAATACACAGTATAAAATGTTTTGTTTTGTAAACTTTCGCTTATTGTATTTGTCACTAGGTTTTACGTACTCGTGTCAGAAATAAAAAATACTCTGTCGCTCTTAACTGTATTAACATTTACAATTGGCACTAAAAATTTGCTAAAGCTCCTTTTAGATGTCATTTTACTATTTATAATAGGTTTTGCAAGAAGCACTATCATTGTAGCTCCAAAGGCCCGTGTTAACACAGTGCCAATAACAAGTTGCCACACTGGTCAGTCAGGCGGGTCATGCTAAATGTCATCGGATGAACGCCGACCTTGCTTATGTAATGATAATATTAGAAATACCAAACGTTTGCATAACGAGTTCTCGCATATATTTAAGGAATTATATCCGTAAATTACTATTTGACTTTAAATTAGCCCCACGATAACATTTATTTCAACTTTGACATACATTACATTCAGTTCTAAAATAAACCAATTCAATTCTAAAACACTTGTATTGTAAAAATAGTACATACAGTACATATTTGAACCTACAAATGTTAGCTCTCTTACGAGTAATTTCTATTCAGCGTATCTAATATAGAAAAAAGGTTTCAATTAAACATATTTATGGTAGAATTCAATTTACCAGTCAGCGAATATGCATGTTAAAATACGAAGCTATAAAATAATTGTAGCATACTATCAAGAATTCAGGTTTCTTAAAAAACCCCATTCGCTTATGAATACACACACGGTTTATTTTTGCATGAATTGCTACATTTTTTTCTAAACCAATAAAAAAGCTAATATTATACTTACTAATTCTCACCAATCTGCGGGTATTCGCAAACTGCTGTCAATTGGTATTATATTAATTTAGTAACAACATTAAAACTGTTTTCGCCGATTAACGCCTAATAGGTACGCGCAATTAGTTATATTATAACGTGCTCACTTATGTGCACAAATTTAAAGGCTATTATTCATTAAAATAATATGGTAAACCAATTATTTAAAATTCATAGCGAAACGAAATAAAATATTACGTGACATTTTCAGGTCTTCAACTGATTGTCAGACCTACTTCATCTGTATCGAAGGCAGGCCACGTCGTTTAGGGTGTGGAGGTTATTCAGCCTTCGACGAGCTCACCGAGTCTTGCGTATCCGCCGATGCGATCTCGGCTTGCCCTGCGGAACTCAGAGAAGCTGCTACCAGATCAAAGAAAGAAGAAGAATTTCAATTAGCTGCGGAACAGGCCTTCGAAAAACAAAAATCACAAAAGGGTTTTGTCAAAATAGGACGAGGCAAAGCCTATCTTGAATACACCACAACTAATATCCCAGACCTCCTGGATGACATCGGAAATAACTTTGATGCATAGAACTACCTATAGAATGTACCTCAGAATTAGTCATTTTTTTACCTTATTACGAGTAAATATCTTCGTTCAATCATGTAAAACTAATCATAATATAATACCATACTTTACGCTTAAGGTTGAGTTTATGTTGAGTTATTGTAAATTGAAAACTTGTTAGATATTTTAGTTCACTTTTGTATATTATTGGTTACTTTTTTAGATTACTTCAATGAATAAAATATTTGATTTATCAAACATTGGTTAATTATCATTTTTACGACTTCCATTTCTTAACCACAATAGTTCAAACGATATAACAGAGATGTTCATAGTCATTTAAAACTAATTAGTTTGTTGGTATAAAAATGGGTAAATGACATGATTTTGTCGTCATTCGACTATACAGCATTACAAGCATAGGCATCGCAGCAATTCAGCAATATTTAAAAAATGTACTTTTTCGTGTCCGTCGCCTTGTTGTTCGCTGTTTGTAAGTATCCATACATATATCACTATTATTTTTAATTTATTTTAATAACTTACTTTAAACTAATAAATCGCAGGCAATGGTCAGGAAACAGTTGAGAGGAGCGATGTGTGCACGACGCGCAACGGTTATGTCAAGGTGGACGGAAGCTGTGATTCTTACTACGAGTGTAGGGTAAGAGGAATTTATCCTTATAAAATAACACTAAATCGAATCAAGTTTTGGAGTCAATTACTACTAACCATTTCACATTTCAGGACTACCAATCTACAAAAATGATATGTCCAGATGGTTTGAATTTCAACCGTATCACAAACTGGCCCGACTATCCATGTGGCTACCCCGCTGACGTACCATGTACTGGCCGAAGTGTCTCTCGTAAGTTCTACAACGTTTCAGCAAAATAAATAATAAATCGTTTTGAAGAGCTGCCCAAAAACGTTCTTATTGTTTAGAACCAGCCAAGTCTACCGCGGAATGCCCTCGCCAACACGGCTTCTACCCATCGCCGTCCGCAGAGGAGAATCATTGTGGCCAGTACCGATTATGCGTGGAGGGTCGTGCCTTCGAGATGGTCTGTCCTTTCGGTCTTGCTTTCAACATGGAAACCGCTCGCTGTGACTGGCCCGAGCTTGTATCCACTTGCAATGCTGAAGGTAATATTCTGCCAATGAATTAATATGTATTTCAAACACCGTTTACTAAATTACGTTATGTTTCAGCTTTCCTCGGTTTCACCTGTCCAGCTGCTGAATACGACTCGAGTGGCAACCCAATTGTTACTAACTTCAGGTATACGTCCAAACATCAGACAGTTCTAACTTGACGTTTCATTTATAAACATACTTTATTGAATATGAAATTGTAAACTGATTTTTCTTGCTTCTAGGTTTGAAGGTGACTGCTACCTGTTCTTCTCGTGCCAGAACGGGCAGGCTCGTCTGCTCTCCTGCGACGCCGGTCTTGCCTTCGACGCCGTGAGTTCACGCTGCGTAAACGCTGACCTGGTCGACTGCGCCTCAATCTATGCAACTGCGGAAGAACAACCTAAAGTCGCTTTAAAATAAAAAAAGTTAAATAAATGAATATGAGCGAAAATTACAGCCCAAATGCGTATTATTTCTTGCTGAAAAGCAGTTAAGTTATGGTTTATCTTGCAACAAATTCATAGTAAATATCCTCATATTTATCCGTAGTAGCTATCAAATATTATTAATATATGGAATTACAAGATTTATTTATAACCTGTGTGTTGAAATGGACACACCAATGGATTAATGTCTGGAGTAAACTTAATGTTATCTCTAATGAATTTTACGGTAGGGACGCTTTGGAAAAGTTCGACCGTTTTTAAAAAGTAAATATTTTGAACACGTAAAACGTGTTATTTGAATAATAAGTAAATCACGAAATTCTGATAATAAATTTTTTATACAAAAAAGTAACATTTTTAGAAGTTTGTTTTTGACATTAGAACCTCTTCCTAATATTCTAATTAGTATATTAAATGGTAACTTCACATTTTCAATGTTTACGATGTTTGTTCATTGAAGTGATAGTTGTGTTATTTATGTTTGGTATATAAATTATTGGTAAATATATAACTGCTGAATTTATTTTCGGTTTATATAGGTGATTATAACAGGTATTTATACCTACTGTTACTGTATAATTGTTTATTATACATATCTACTGGGTGATTGAGAATCCGAGTCTTTACAGTCAAACAATATGTCCTAGGTAAAACAATAAACCACAATTTTGTTGTTAACATTTAATCGGTTTATGAGTATATCAAGACACGTCAAAAAGTGTTTGTGATCTAGATTCTACCTATTCACTTCTACGAATTGGCGCGCGTAACATTATGTCACTTAAGAACTGTCATTTTACAGATAACGTAAAATGCGTTTAGAAACTGATTACATTCACAAATCTTAGGCCAAGCTGTGCTGATTAAATGAGAAGTTACTTATTGCTGTAAGAATTCTCTACCAGTCATTCTTGGATATAGTATGATAGATACATAATAATATACTTGAATTAGCTTATAGAAATTGCTCTGTGGCATTAATTTAGTCTGCTGTTTGTTAACCACATTAAATAATAAATAAATATATATTTACATATCATTATAAACAGATTACAAAAAGATGTAATGGATATCATCAAGATTAGATCAACACCTGCTTAGTTTAGTTGCCTGGAAATACAATGAAAGCGACAACAAATATTATGATGAATGCTTAGGAAAATGTTTTTGGAAATACTTCTAATCACCACTACAATTGCAAAATTACCAAAAAGTTCCCTTTTATTTATGTCCAATCAAAATTCAAATTTCGAGGTATTCAGACAGTAAAAATAATCTCGAATCTCTTTATTACTACATTGACATGAACATTACAACCCGCTATTGATTTGCCCCAAGATTGCACTTTTTTCCACTACCGCTTTCTAATCAGTACTGTTGGTGTCGTATCTTATATTTTATAGCTTTCGTCGTGTTTATGCTTATGTCATTTAGCTATCTATTATTTTACTTTTGTATTAATATTTGCACTCGCT
>DWGJ01000870.1:0-24113 GCA_018246895.1 Aspitha aspitha aspitha | reverse complement strand
TCAGAAAAAAATTGCCAAGGTGTATTCTAGTCCATAGATGCCGAATTTGACATAACAGCATAAACCCCATAATAGCACATTACCGAGTTGTTGCTTGGGGGCGTCGATATATTTCTTCAATAGTTCTGTATACTTATATTCAGTTTTACCCATACATACCATATGATATGTTAAACAACAATTGTATTATCAATTAATAAAACAAATATTTTGCACCATTCTCTTCCAATAAGAACACTAAGACAATTACCTCAATGGAATCAATGTTAATCTTTTTGAATTCCTTTTTCATGGAAGCCACTCCGTCCTTCATGGCAGCTATGGTAGTGTGTGTGTCCTTTAAGGTCTGGGTAGCATAGTTCGCCTGTTCCATGTTGAAGGACTGAGCTCTCAAGTTCTCAAGTTGTTGATCATACCTGGAATATGAATGGAACAAACATAATAGTGATCAAATTAAGTTAAAATAATTTTACAATGACAATATAAAGCAAATGACCAGGCCATAGTCACACACAGACCTCAGGGAGAACTATAACTGTTGATAAGTTCAGTTAGTATCAATTGTCAACAGAACAATTAGTTACTATTACACTTTCTAATACACTAAGTCCATTGTATCTAGTACTCATGTACATGCAGTACATCAAGGGATTATTATAATTAAAAACTTTATTATTAATCCTTCTCATTGTGAAAGGAGACCTAGTCTAGCAGTGGACCCAATTATAATTTAGAACCACAAATTTATCAACAGATAACATTGTAGCGAGACCTGAATGCTTATTCGAATAAAGTATTGTAGCTATTGTATGTGCAATATAATTGAATGAAAATACATACATTTTCTTCTGCTTCAAAACACGCATAGCCTTTTGTTTAACTGAATTCTTAGCAGGACCTTCTCGCATTTTTGACATCTGATCTTTATATTTTCGGAGTTCAGTTTCCAGTTTTTGAACTTTTTGTTCAATATTATCGGCTCGGCTATCAACCTGAGAAATGTAGTTACAAAATTAATTTGCAGATGAATCATTCATAGCTATTTTTCCGCATCTAATACGAATTGAATTACCAATTACATAGAAGATTTATACTTACATTACTAATACAATCACTTATACTAGGTCCTGGTGTTTTTGGTTTACCCCTGCCGAATATTCGGTTCATGTTTTAAAGTATTGCAGAATTATTAACAAAAGCAAAAATTTCTCGAAACAAGTACAAACAACAATGACATTAGCATATATACGAATGTTGATCATTGATCAATCAATGCTGACATTTAGATCCTCTTTGAAAAGTTTAGGAAAATGCCATTATTCAGCCATTTACAACGTTTATGTAAAGTTTACGACAATACCAGATTATCCAGCATTAGAGCATACTGTATTTATGAGAGATATTTTTTGTGTATTTTTGCTTCATTGATATAATTAAAGTCAACTGTAACGTTCGGTTGATTAAATTATTAATAACTGTTTAAGTTTTCCCAATTGCTTCAGTTGCAATTGCAATGGCAATGAACAGTTGAATTGTGGCTGACATTGACATTAATCCATAGTCTGTCAGCTGTGGACAAGTACTAATCAAAGTTTATAAAAACGGTTCCTTTCGTTCAATGCCCACCACTACCGTGTTACTGTTTGCATCAAATTTTCATGGTAAACCTCGTGTCACAAATTTGTGACATAAATGATCAATTAAATTGATATTGTATCACTAAAAAAAATGGCTACAAACGGGATACTTGGAAAGGTACGTCTAAAATTAGTATCTACGTTCAATGTTCAGAATTATGTCAAAAGAAAAAACGTGTTGTAAATCTACAACTTGTAAAAAAATACTCTCATCTACCAAGTCAACTGGTGTTGCAGTTGTTATCACAGAAAATAAAGTATAATGTGTTAAACTTCATCTGTTGTCATTTCGACACCTGTATGCTTGAGATGACCTGTACATGTTATGCTTCTCTTGAGTAATAAGATTAATGTCTTAGTACTTAACTACCTAACACAGTATGTGATACAAGACCTTATTATTCTCATATGATATCATGCCCATCATCATTCCATAGTTTTCTAGGTACCAAAACTATATAATGTCCTCTATATGCAGAACAGCTGTTGTAGAAATACATGTAATACAATAAAATGTTGGAAATGGGATTTATCACAGATAATAGATAATCAAATAAACTTTAAATTAAAATATGCAGTCCTCATTCTAAACCGTGCAATAACACAGAATCAGGAATTTGTTAAAGGCTTTTGGAACAATGGTGAGTGTTAATAATTGAAACTTGTACTGACACAATAGTTAATACCCTTAATAACAATAAAAGAAGTTTATGTGGGTTTAATATGTAACTTATAAGTCATCTATAACAATACGTTGAAATATATTAGAACAATTCTCACAATATCATAATACTTAATTAGTAGTAATTGTGTTAAACCAGCTTGGCAATGCAAATAAGAAAATATTGTCATTCAACATTCATTAACTAGCACACAGTATAAACTTGGAAGTTTACATTATGTATTTTTTTTGCTTACATTTTTATTCAGCAGTTTTAATCACAAGTATCTTTAGAGAGAATTATTGTTTTACTTATATAATGTACTTTTCCTCTTATTACAGCTTCAGTAAGAATAACGGTAGATGGTGGTACTACACATTGGGACAGATTTTTGAGTAAACTGTCATACAAGGATCAGGAATGTATGAAATTGCCAGATTTAATAACTGGTGACTTTGATTCAGTAGCGGCCGATGTTTTACAGAAGTATAAAGACAAAGTTTGTAAGGTAAACTCTTTTAAGTTGACAATTTAAAATTTCAGTAATATTAAAATTTTGAAGTGTAGGCAGCTTGTAATATAAAGATTTTTGTAATTTTTGTAAAAGAAAAATTGAAATAGTTGTCTACCATTTCTGATATCAGAAAAACATGACTGTGGTGTTACAATTATAATACATACCATGACACCAGGTCTCTATCAGGGTAGGCAGAAGGATTCTATAATAATATTTACTTTTATAGATATACCACACTCCAAACCAAGACTACACAGACTTTACCAAAGCTGTAATAGAGTTAAATAAATATTGCAAAGAACATCAGACTGAAGTAAGTATTTTATATGGTTTCTATGCATTAATTATTGACAAACAAATGTTGTACATTACAAAATCTGAGATCCCTGACTGTTTAATATTAAAAGCAATAATCTCAAAATGAGTTGTAAATGGCTTTATTTTATTTTCCCTTAGATGGATCATGTCATGGTGATATGTCAAAATTCTGGAAGGATAGATCAAATTTTGGGCAATATTCAGACATTATATCACATAAAAGAAAGTAATTTGCTGTGCCCAAATACAAAAGTTTATATCCTTTCTGATGACAGTGTATCGTGGCTGCTCTGTCCTGGCGACCATGTTATCAGCATTCCAGAAGAGACAAGAAAGCATAAAAAATCCTGGTGTTCCTTAGTTCCTATAGGTGAAGCATGTACAAATGTCACAACATTTGGGCTTAGATGGAATTTAGGTAATTTGTATAATTAAATTGTTGAAAAGGATTGTATATTTATTGTTAACGTACATTTATACTTATTGTTAACAAATGAGGTGAAAGTTAAATTAAATTTGCACCTAACTTAAGTGTTTTGTTACAGACAATCAACAACTTAAGTTTGGTGTTTTAGTGAGTACATCAAATAACTTTGATGGTTCTGAATTAGTCAAAATTAAATGCAGTCATACATTATTATGGTCCATGAAGTTGCCAAGTGTAGCACTGGCAGGTGAGTGAATTAATTATAGAAAAGAATCTGCGATCACAACTACAGTTACCGTTACAAAAATTAACTATTTTGTTCCTATGTTTTGTAAATTTAGATATTGATCTAAAGAAATTTTCCGCAGTACTTAAATATATTAAGAAAAATTCCCCTTAAGTATAAATTGGCCAGCATTCCTTTTAATATAAACTAACATTAATATAAGTACCTACAGATATAGATCATTATATACTATTGCCAAAAAACTACCAAACCCAATAATAATAAGTAAGCAATTACATGTATTTGAAAGAATTAAACCACAAATGGCAGGAAAGGTTACAAGGTTACATATCATTAAAGACAATCACATTATTATTGTGTCCTTGAATTTCATTTTGTACTAGATTAAATACTAAACATAACATAGCAATTAGCTAAACATTTTAATTCCTATAATTGTTCCTATGTTTATTTAAATCTTAGAACAAGTTGTTGTGCAAAAAAAATTTGGTCATTTCATTTGTCAAATTCTCCCAGTGGAATATTGTTGAACAAACGGTTATTGGCACATCACTCATTAAATAATGTACTTGATTATATTTAGTAGTGAAATCCTTAAAGTTTATTTGTATAGACATATTTAAAAGGTCACAATAAAGGAATGGGTTGTGTTAAATTAAATATTATAAGAAATGTTTTTAATTTATCATCACCAAATAGTATTTTAGATAAATCTACCTTCATACTGCAATCAATGGATATTATTGTGTCCACTTGTCTAATTAAAATACTCTACAATGCAACTATGGACTGTTACAATTCTATGCATTGTTTGTAAGCTATTTGCGTTTTTTAGAAAATCATGACATATGTAGTAGTGTGGTAATCGATCTGAAGGTTGTTAGATCATTTGTCCACAGTATGAACCATCCACGGTACATACCAAATAGTTGTTCTTGCTCTCAAAACTCTTAATTTGTGATGGATTATTTATAATGGATTTAGATTCTACTTTGTTTTTGTAATCTTGTCTATATTGTAAATCATTTGAATGGGTTTTTAACAATGTGTGGGTGCTGTTCGCTTAGGAAATTATACATAAATTAAGGTGATTAGTACTGTGTAGCAATAATAAATGTTTTGCATCAACATTTTATTTTTTGTTATTTATGCCTGCCCCATTGTGTATGTAATACCTGATTTATGATTATTATATGAATGAATGTTTATTACATACAATGTGATAGAAATATATATTTCCCCACATTAGAAGAGTATGGTAAAATGTGTCGCTATTAGCGGGCACTGGAATTATCTTGCTGGGAATTCCTGTATTACTACTACCCTCTCTCTGATTGTGCGATCACACTATTAAATGGTTATTGAAATTGTGAATAGTGACAGTCACAGCACTTTAGAAAATGTGTTATACCGCCCGATGTATAGGCAATTCGTACGTACCTATACCTATATATTTAGATAATTACTAAAACTTTTACCAAATTATATTTGTTCTCATGTTAAGCCTAAAGCCATTTAAAAGCCGGTCACTAGCAACCAATTTAAAGCATATACATACATAGATACGCGAATACGTATTATAGACATGCATAAGGACATGTATAAGAGTTAATGTAAGTATTTCTGTAGGCGGTTTTTTGACCTTGTCCTTATCTTAATTAAGCCGATGTATGTAGCACTGTTTCACTTGCCATTGAAATAAGGACTAGAGTATAGAACAAACAACGATGCGATTGTATCTTAAATCTAGAGAACCCTTTGAATCTACACGTTTTGGCTTCGAAATATAAAAGCAAATGATCAGACAAGAACATACATTCGAACATTTTAATACAAGTCCGTTGTTATACTGAAAAGCTGCTTCGACAAATATAATGAGTCCACTTCAAAAGACCTGTAAAACACTCTAATAATATTTAGTAAGATGGACAGATATATAGTGCAGGTAACGATGTAATTGAATATAAAAGAATGCAATGATCATAAACATTCAATGTTCTTTCAAGTCAGCGTAATTTTACACTCCATTACACCTTGCGTTGCTACATACATTTTAGTAGGTATAATGCGAGTGATTGTATCACGTGAAGATGCTCTGTGTTCGGCAAGACACCAAGTGCAAATAGTAGCTTAAAAACAAATTCAAATGAAACTCACTAATATACCGTACATTTTTGCTCTTAAACCAATATGCATAATTTTGCATTCCAATACGCCTTTTACTAGGTGTACCTGTATTCTGTAGCGACATATCTATGCGGTAATGTATGCTCTGTTTGGCTATAGGCGTGCGAGGTCGCGGAGGCTGCGCAGGAGATCGCACAGAGCTGCCAACATAGCCAGCCGATCACGAGATATCTTTCATCCTCCTTATCATCAGCTGATAATGGTGTAAATAACTGTGGCACGATCTGTCCATTTGGTGTGGTTATTTAACACGGTCTATTTCTCAAACTGTAAGTATATTTTGTGTATGTACAAAAATTGTTTTTTGAGTACAAGGTTAACTCGATCATTTATTTGCTACTTTAAGTTTAACCGTTAAAAAGAATCAAAGTGGAATTCTTACCGAATATTTTTGGAATTGAATAGTACATACATACATGTAGGAAACCTGCTTGAAATATGTTATCTGACTTAGGTTTCAGTATAGTAAGTTCGAATATGTGCGGGAGTGGTTCCCCATTGGAAAATTTGTTGTAATGATCGCGTCGCCTCATGAAGTTGCGCGGTCACATGCTCGGGGGCACCAACATAAAGAGAAATAGCGACCAGTTTGATTTTGCGCGTGCGTCGCGCGTAACGTGTGCTCGTGTAACTGTGTCTCCACGAACTACGATAACCGGTGCGTTTATATCAATAATTAAGTTAAATTAACCTAAACCCCCAATTAAAAAGGCTTGTATTAAACTGCAAATAAGTTGATCTAACAATTTATTTACATTAAATAAGTGCCGCGCGATAGCGGCTGTTTAAATATTTCGCGATGTTCCCCTGTCTTTTATCGTTGGTGTTTCTGTTGTAACTTAATTTAGAGAATATTATATTATTTTTTATTTCATAGTGAAATTGAGATTCGTATTGGTTTCTCATTATACCTATATTATTTTGTTTTGTATGTAAGACCAATTAACGTATTCCTGTTCAACTCTATAAAACAGCATAGGTTCCGTATTACAAATGCACTCAATGAGCGCTTTATTACTAAGTATCAATCAATATCAATGGTACGCTTTACGGGCGTTGGCAGTATACGACTCAAGCTTGTTCTCTTCAGTGACAAATTTAGATATATTCATTCTTATAAAAGTATTATGTAATTGGATCCAAACGAGAGAGAAAGACTTCTTAAACCAATTTTTTTTTGAGTACTCTCAGTACCTACATATAATTATTTTGCCGATGGTAAAAGGTATCATTTACAACACGGTCGAGCACTTACGATTGTTTACTTAGCAATCTCGTTTATAATAATAAGAGCACATTCTTATCAACGACTTAACGTTCACAAATGACTTTTAAAAGCCGAACGTTTCTAAAACTTGTACGTAAGTATTTATGAAGTATCTTACAATTTATACTCGTTCTTGGGTGCTTAACCCGTACAATACAATTATTTATGCTGTAATAATAATTTACATTATATATACGTACTTGCCCAAATAAAATATTAATAATTTCATTAATGCACTTTACACTTAATCGAACATGTTTGTTCTAATCTTTCCTCTTTTCAAAATTTCGATTACTTTAAAAATTTTCTCATTTTTTCTACATTTGCTCAAACAATTTATATTACCTACTATTGTATGTCTAAGCCTCCGATTTTGTACTACGCGTAGTCACTTTATTATATTTTGTTGATTTTTTATGTAAAATTTTCTGATAACGCAAATTTAGCTCAAGTACCTAACTCTATTATGCTCTATTTAAATTTAAAATTTTATTTAATTTTTCATTTAACTTCACAAGACAAAGAATAGCATTACAGCGGAGTACAGGGCTTTATATAAATTATATTCTGGAAAATTGATTGATTTGGAACATAGTAAATCAAACGCGCAATTGGTTCTTTCGTAAAAAGTAAGATAAACGTTATACTAAAGGATCACGTGCAGATTTGACAGAATCATCATCTACAGATAACTCGTCTGTACTGACTTAAGATAACGAATAAATTTCTTAATCTTATAGAACTCTTCTATCCCTTCGCCAGTGGCAATACCATATAACATCATTTATTTTTTTTATTTCTTTACGGCTGTCTTAATACATAACAATTTTTTAATGTATTGAGTATTTCATACGTAAAAATGGGAATAACATGGGTTAAATATGATCTTCGAAAACGTGCAAATTAATATACATAATAATATCACTACTACCTACTACTGGTGCTACTGCTACTACTTACTAATATTCAGGTATATTTAATTGCCTTGAACTTTTCTTGCATAAGCTATGGTTAATAATTTAGTTGTTAAGTTGTATTAGCGTGTTACGTAACTTTATTGAACACTTGCGATTTATGTAGGTGATTGCAACATCTAAATATGCTAATATAACAATAATGTTAAGCCATTTACAAATAGACTTTATTTGGTTGCAGTTCATTAAAATTCCACTTCTACATAAGTAATGGCCTTTACCTCTAAAAGAAAAAACTATACCATCTCTACTACGCTACGGAAGGTAAATGATTGATGGTGATATGATATATGACATAGTTAATAAACAGATAAGTTCGTTTGTCGGATTTTGTTTTTAAAACCCTCCTTAAGTGAAAACTCGTTAAACATCATCATACCTATTGAATGAACCTACAGTTAGGGTTCCTTAATAAGTGGTTTGTTTATTTAAAAAACTTCTAATGTTTATATAACATTAGTATATAATGTTGTATAAACTGAGTCCTAATGAATATCTTTAGATATCTACACCCATTAGGTACAATATAAGCAACTGTTTATTGCAACCAAATATTTAAATGTGGATACGTCACGTGCTTTGTAAATTCCGTCATTATCGGAATGAGTAAGACGAAGTTTGTCTATTACGAGTATGTCTACATACACTTTGTAAAATCAATATTAAATTGTACTATGGGTTGGCCGCATACTTGTTTAACTAAGACTGATCGATATTTAGGTATACACACCATCGACGGTTTAATTTAATAAACTCAATAATCGCCTTCTACTAATAATCTAAATGAATGAAGATTTACACAAAATAAACAATCAGTTTTGTTATCGTAACTGTACCTACTTAGGATACAAATCCTGATACCCTTTTCTTCAGCGCACTAATTACTAATCACACTTACTCAATGATTTAGTAAAATGGCGCTAACAATACGGGTTGAGTACCTATAACTGAATTGAAATAGATGTACTTTTTGTTAGCCTATGACGTCATATCATAGTAATTAACCAAACATGAGTAGGCAATTACATAGGTAGCCATAACGCCATCTAGACCGGAGTGAAGTTCAAACGCGCAGTTACTCGTATATTTACGGGCGTCGATAATACGTTGTTCATCGCCAAAAATCCATGACTTGGCTGCGTTCGCTCACTAAATTTAGTTAGTTTACCTCTTCTGTTTCATTTGTTTATCGCTAACCTAACTTTCCTGAATACGTTAAATAATTGCATAGTGGATGTTTGCACCTGAAACTCAACAAAACATTGTTTACTTTGGAAGCACTTACATAATACATTCACAATCTCATTTATTAACGCTTAGTAGAATTTATGCCGGTTTTTATCGTGATTGTAAATGCAATTTGAAAAGAGCATTAAATTTAAGTAAACACATAGTAATTTTTAAGGAGATATTAATGAAAGTGTTTGTGTTGTCATTATAAAGAATGATCACTAAAGCTGTCAACGCACAAGCCATTCTGCATTTAATAGAAAATACATTTTAATTTGGGCATTACGACCATATGGAAATTACAGTTTTATATCTACATATAAATCGTGTTCATCCTTGTAAGCAGTGCGAAAATGAAAGTTGTTTTTCATACTTGAGCATAGAGATACGGGAAAATATTTTTTATGCCGCTCTTAAACCCTATATATTATCTAACAACTGGTGTTTAAGCTGCAACAAATTGTTCTAACCTGTTTTATGTGTACTTTTAGTGCGGACTAAATTCTATGAAACCGGTTTCTCGTATATTTTTAAACCGCAGTAAAAGAAAGTACACGGTTTGAAGTCAGCTATTTAAATGTCTCTACTGGGGTGAATTGCTTAACGAGCTGTTCAGAACATAAACACGCCCTTTTATATGTAGTAGTACCTATACTCATATGTACTTTGATTGTTCGTTACTCAACCGAGCATCAGGTCTACGATCGAGTCTGAAAAATTAAGCTATTTCTTAAAATATTTATATTTACTTACAAAATAATAACAAGATTCTTTATATAAGACGCTGCGGAATAATGTTTTTGTCAAAAGCTGCTGACGAATCCATGATTAGCATGACCACCTGTAAATAAAACGCAAGAATGATAAGTGTTTCAGCAGTATAAAAAGTCAACTAAACGGAAACAAGATAAAACAGACCGGAACTTGCCATTGGTTGAACGGTGACCTCAACATGAGCAATATGTAGCAATATTATTATGCACCGTGCGTATGAGGTCAACCTTCAGAGCAAATTATACATAGACGTCGGTACGTCAACACACTTGTTATCCTGCTAGCATTGGTTATCTCATTATACCTGTATATCGTCGCTGATATCCTTACTGTAACACAGTATTTACTCAATTTCATATCAGTAACCACTTACCATCAGGTGACCCGAATACTTCGACATTAGCTCGTCGAATTTAAAAAATGCTTGATTCTGACATACATATTTCATTGACAGGAACATGCGTAATAAATTTTTATTTATCTGTTAGATAACTACGTATCGATGAAATTTTACTGAATGGAATAAAGTAGGAGCATTTATAAAAATACCTTGTAGCCTAGTACAATAAAATTTCAGTTCAAATTCAAAAATAAAAATTAAGTCCTTAGATAAATATTAAAGACACGCAAGATTAGTTGATTAAATAAAAAGTACAAACCAAGAGTTCATGACACGGAAAATAACCCGTCTATTTTTCACAGTTGACTCCAACGCACTGCATCAAAAGATTTATATATTGAAAATAATTTTATATATTGAAAATATTAAATCGCAGACGTGGTCAAGTACATTTTAAATAGGTCAATTTTTAATACCGAACGTACCAAAGCCGCAGCCACGCTGAATTTAGTGAGACCCCGCTCCTTGTGTATTAGTTCGACGAGACTCACTGTACAAAATTCGACGTGTGCTCAATTACATATAACCGGCCACTGGGTCTTAAGTCATATTGTAAAGCATAAAATAAATTCAAGGCGAGAGGATATGTAATGCAACGTACCTACTGAAACAGCATTTCTTACTAACAGTACAGTAGGTGCCCATTAGTTTCACGGTCCTATAACCAAATAAGCTTTTAACAATGCCGCAATTTCTTACCGCGTTAAACAAATGACACGCGTACCTACAGCCAAGCTATTGTTTTACATCAAATAACATAAACTGCACTACCTTGTCAATCAGTGTTTTATAATAATAATGGCTGTAAAGATGTGTCATGCTACCACCAACTTGACCACTCTTCTATATTGTAGATTGTTTTTAAATATAATCCCTGTATACTTCGATTTTACAGCCTTCGTTGTTGAGGTGGAGTTAGGGCTATCTAATCCAGTGTATAAATCCAAAGTATAAACGTAATCTTTACTCAAATAACGTAAAAAAACATTTCAATTTTCTAAATAACTGTCACATTAGCGAATTCTTACACGCTATGCAACACACGTTTTAATGAAATTTCGGTCTACATGCGCAATCACACAAGAAATTTACATTATTTTCATTTACTATAGGTACTTACAAATACTAAAAGCCCCCATATCATTATTCTTATGAAAGTTGATTTATGTACGTACTTAGTGTAAAATATAGGTACACGTACCTACCTACCTATTGAGATTGGTTTCAGATAAAATTTCATCTATGGGCTTTTTTGTTTAGAAATATATAACTACAACAGTTATTTAAGTTTAGGCAACATTAAACTACAATAGTTCAATAATAGCAAAAAGACTATACAAACAAATCTCGATACTTCCTTCGTTTTTGTGGCCGTCGCGTGACAGTTGCTTAGGAAATCGCCAGGCGCCGACTGCTTTGGTCTTTTGTGAGAGAAAGATCATCTAAATCAATGTAGCGGCAAAAACCGTCAAGGCGGAGTAACTCCAACAGAAAAACAATCTGGCCTTGCGCCCGGTCACTACTGATTCCAGCACTGCTTCGCTGGGTGGAAAGGTGACGAACAAACAATCATTAAACTCGCCAATACTAATGTAATGCTAGTGGAATTCTCTGACGCTATTCCACAGTATTCAGGGTTCGAACATTGAACATTCAAACCAACATGAATTGTTAAGATCACAAAGTTTACAAAATAACCGCAATTACGGACCTACCATACCTTAAACACTTCCAGGTTATCCTTTATTATATTACTCTTACTTATCATGATATTACTTTGTGTGAACTTGTGTCTATGTAACATACAAACAAAATATAAAAATATGCTAAAAATTAAAAAAGCCCGAGACCATCACAAATAGATATTGTCACATTTATGTCGCTTTTTTCGATCAGTTTATGAAGCTGTTAAACGAATTCATAGGAAAAATACAGAATTAATAAACTTACTTAAAACATGCGCTAGGTATTATCCTCAACGATATCAATTGTATCTAACATGCAATGGAGTGCTAACGGCGATAGCTCAGGCAATCAAATTCAACCTTGTTTAGACATAGAAGGGTGTTCTACGTTACCACAATACAAGTTGCCCCCATTCCAATCAGCTGACCCAGAAAACGTTTACTCTGTAAGTTATTCTGCATACTCACCAACTACCGTAAATAAGAACACGGGTACAGGTGTTGAATGAGGTGAAACAGACGTAAAACAGAGATCATTTAGAGGTTTCAGTTGAGGACACAGCTTGGCTGTTGCCACACAATGTGCGCGTTAATTTCTATTTATAAGTATTTATGCTAATGATTTATATTACTGCTCTGTTTGTTCGTTCATATCACTTTTAACATTTACGTAACTAGGTAATGTACGAGATATGTAGTAGTAGTAAGTAGTGTAGACAATTATCACTAATCCGTTGAATTTTCCAGGAAAAAAAGTTAATGGATAGCATTTATACACATAACATTGAAGTGTGTCTGTGATTTCAAAATCACTATTTTCTCATGTGCTTGTAATTAGGTACTTACATGATACTAAAACATAAAAATCTTAAAAATGTGGGTCTTACTTTTTACCCGGGGTAATCTTGGGAATAGCTTAACCGATTTTATTACTACTCTCACTGGAAGATAGAGAAGTTTTTAAGGCTAATGCCTGCCGATTGCGTTTTATCCCTGAAACATTTAGGGTTTCAGTGCGAAAATCCCTTAAAAATTACGCACAAACGGACTTGCTTAGTGCCTAAACTAATGCGTAGTTAACTGATTAACACTGCAGGACTGTTGGTACAAGATGTAACTTATAGAGCATATTGAAAAAACTGTTCGATATTTTTCTTGTATTCTAAAACCTGTTTTCTTTCAGAAAGAGGTCATATAAAGCACCAGGATGGGGGCGATGTTCCGGAGCGAAGAGATGGCTTTGTGCCAGCTCTTCATCCAGCCTGAGGCAGCGTATACCTCTGTCTCGGAGCTAGGGGAGGCGGGTTCCGTGCAGTTCAGAGATGTAAGTAAAATAAAACAATAAAACCTGAACCTAAAAACTGAATTTATTTGAGAAACAAATTCAGTTTAGTGTTATGGATCCATGCAGGGAATACTTTTGATTAATAAACATTAAAGTATTAATTTATAAAAACCATTGTTAGGTACGTTCCCTACTAGTCACTGTCCATTCCTTCACAAATGAAGAACACAAAAACAATAAAATATGAGATAATAAATAATACGGGTTTACGATTATTTTATATGAGTAAGGCAGAGAAAACTAGTGGCGCTAAAGTATAAATCTTAATTGTTCAGAATACCTAAACTGAAAGTCCATAAAAGTTACATAAATAGTTGATGCACAAAAGAACAGTGGATGGCTCTCAAATGCGGTAAATTTAGCTTCAACATTTTTAGTTTCATGAGCTATATATTTTTTGTACCATTCGTAATCGACAGACTTGATAATATAATGTTACCACCAGAATTTATTTACGCCAAAAGTTTTTTGCGTATCGTATTTGATGAGTGCGAAATATTTGAATTCGGTCGAAATACGAGTAGATTCTTATCTGAATGCCAAAGCAGTGATGATCATTTAATGAACCTATATATAGCGAATTTAATGAAAACATAACTCATAAATAGGTAACCCATATGTAGTAACTTACTGCTTACTCCATTTAATAGTTTATGTTATAGACTTATATCGAGCAAAGCCACATTTACCTAACATTATTAGAGCATAGTGCAACAAAACGGTATTCATATATTCAAATATGTACCTAATACGAACATTAAAAATGAAAAAATAAATATATAAATGAATTATTTTTCATAATTATTAGGAGAATCACTTGATTATCATCTTTTCTTGCTAGTTAATATCTATACTGTTCACTAAAATATCCGCTTGTGAATTTTAGGTCACGACTCTTTGAAATTAAATTTCGCAAGAAATAGTTTGACTTTTAACATTCTCGTCAATTGCTATCAAATTTGTTCAATATCAATCATTAACTACTTTACTTACTGTAAACGTGGAAGCGACAAGCGTAGAGCAATAAAGTTACCTTATAATTATAATAACAAATTATGTTCCACATTAAAGAAAAAAATATTATCGTAAAAACTTGATCTAGCATGAGTGAATTTAAAAAAAGGGAATTTATTAATCCATGCTTAAAAAATCGCCGGAGAAATTTAACATTGACAATATACATATTAACTGCACATTGTCTTCAAGGATGTCGATCAATTCAATCGTGTATATTACACAACATGTAAATAAAAACGTGAACTTGGCCGGTCGGTTACTCCAAATCAAAGGCTACCGACCAGTCAATTGAGGGTTCCGTGAAGGTGGCCGCGTGAGGTCGCCTACAGAGCCACTGAGCCACGCCCAGTCACTCACGATCGTGCGACGTGTGTTGCACATGCAATTTTTTACAATTTCTTTAAGTTCATTTGACGTCTATTTGATTATGAATATATAAAAATCATAAACATCTTAGGATGCATCTACACTACCTTCCTAACAATCGGCTCGCGACACACGTTACGTTAGTATAAATCAGAAAAAAATCGTTATATTCGTGAACGTAACAAAAGATTAGATAGTTCCTACAGAAGATGTTCAGGCCGGTTTGACCACGGCGACAAGGTTTAGGTCTTTTAAACGGTAGGTTTTCGTTCGTGTGCTTTATGTGACTAGTACAAACTATTTTGACATCAAGAGTGCGGTAAACAAAACAAAAAAAAACAACAATAAAACACAGCTAAGCTGTTTATAAATAAGGTAATGCAAAAAGTGTTTACCTATGAACAATATTAGGAGTCGTATGAAAATTTTGATTATACACATATTTAAATGCCCTAAGTCGAATATGGTAGCAGAACTTTATTTCCCAACATTGCTTGATGGCGAGAGGAAAGCATTAACAAATTTATAGCGACAATCAGGTCCCGTTCACCTTGCGCAATGGAAGCGCAAGAACATCCCACTCGCTTCAAACGAGTCAGCCAATTTAGACTTCTTCGTAGGGTTGTCATTTAGCAATTCGAATCTCTCCTTTAACGAATCTTATTCAAATGTATGACGCTCACCTGACGCGCCATGCGTTTGTAGCAGTGTCTTTTTTTCATTCAATTGCCGAAACGCCATTGTCATTACTGGTCAATATCGCTACGATTTTATAATTTACAACTGGCAACATTATGGCACATTTTTCACCTTGCTGGATGGAATAGGGACCGAAGGTTTTTTTTATTAGCAGTCATAAAACAAATCGGTAACCCTAATTATAGCAAGAGTGGTCGGCCCCGGAGGGGACGGGATATGGACATTTAACAAAAACGGCAATCGATCCACACGTACCTACTCGCTGCTGTAGACTCTTATATAGGAGTGGTTATTCATAAATATATGTATACGTATGGAAACTTATCATATAATTGAACTGATGATATAAAACTAGCGGTTCCTCTTAAAACATATAAAAACTTATCTAGATTACCTTAGGTATATACTGCTATTAGTCATGCAGCAAGTAGGTGTGGGTACTAGAAATAGACTGAATAATGCTATGATAATAACCAAGTACCTATCTTCGTTTTAAAACATAAAGCATTCCATTCGCAAGCTTCATGTATATCAACAACGAATAAATTGTTAATGCTTTGAAATAGTGTGTTACTCGTACTTACTTATAATGTTTACACGATAAGGTATTTATGCCTAGACATAAAATTGATCATTACGTATCCAGTGTGCAACAGAAAAATATATTTTTATTTTATTACACACTCGCACGATAACTGCTGGTACTATAATGAAACAGATAATGTTGCAACCGTAACATAGCGTTTTATTGGCGGAAATAATCCTTTGAGAATGTTAAATGTAAAGTAATGTAAAGTAATTTAATGTAAATGTAAAGTAATCCTTGACTTAATCTAGATAACTGTCAATAGTGTCTTCTGGCAGAAAGCGTATAAAGATTTGTAAGAACGCTATATGAGCCAAAAGTAATTTAAATATTTTCTTCTATTTACTTTAAATCGATGTTAACAATTTTGAAGTTAACAAAGCAAAATGTTTTCTTCCAGCTCAACCCAGACGTGAACGCATTCCAACGGAAGTTCGTCAACGAGGTGCGACGATGTGACGAGATGGAACGCAAACTGCGGTACATCGAGGCCGAGGTTCATAAGGACAAAGTGCATGTACCTCACGTCAAGGAGTTGCCCAGAGCGCCCAACCCCAGGGAGATCATCGACCTAGAGGTGAGGAGCTTTTAACAAATTGTCAAATAAGTCAACATGCGTTCTAAAACGAACGAACTAAGATAAAGTGTCAAACGAGCTACAGTCACAGATGGTAAAATTTAAATTTGCTTAAGTCACTTTCCAGACATATTTCTACTAACGAAACAGAATGTAAGAAATTAAAAAAAAAGGTTTAGACGAAGCCTGTCCGCTTTGTAAGGATAGAGATATTTTTTTCGGCCTACCCCGTTAGGGACCTGACCTAATGGTATAATCTCAATAATTTAAAAAAGCAAAAGCTTTTAATACTGTAATTACAGTAGGAAGTAATTTGTACTCATATCAATACATACCTTTTACTATTTACGAGTAATTGTCTTTTGTTTACGAAAAGCTTATTCAGAAATAGTCTCCTATCGTTAATACCACACAGAAAGCCGCCCACTACTGTTAATAGCTCCTTAATAGCTCAAGACTTGTGAAACATTTCGTTATCATGATGGTACTCAAAGATGGCCTACTTGCGCCAGTCACATTATCAAGTGTTGTTTATTGCAGTAATTAAATGACACTAAAGTAACGATATTCATTATTAAAAGTTCTACCTTAATCGAAACATATTATTAAAGTAATTTAAACTTGAAGGCGCATTTAGAGAAGACAGAAAATGAAATTCTGGAGCTGTCACACAATGCAGTGAACTTGAAACAAAACTATCTGGAATTGACGGAACTCAAACATGTCCTAGAAAAAACCGAAGCATTCTTCACTGCTCAGGAAGAAATCGGCATGGACTCATTGACCAAGTAAGTTTTTGGATATCCGGCTCAAAGGATCAAATCTATTTAGAGCCAAATACATACTAAATAAAAGTAAATGGTACCTTCATTATAAGGGAAAAAAGTATCAATGAATAATATTAACTGTTTCTGCATTTTAGAGAAAATATGATATTTTCCAGGTCGCTGATATCGGATGAAACCGGCCAGCAAGCGGCTACACGTGGCCGTCTCGGCTTTGTGGCTGGTGTTGTCCAGAGAGAGCGTGTTCCCGCTTTCGAGCGCATGCTGTGGCGTATCTCTCGCGGTAACGTCTTTCTGCGCCGCGCTGAACTGGACAAACCATTGGAAGATCCCGCTTCTGTTAGTAATATTGCATTATCAAATTAACTGCTATAAATATATAATTATCTATACATGCTGCTGAGCATAATAAACAATCGATTAATACCATCTTGAACACGTTAGATACACTTTAATTATCAATAGATTTTCTTCGTCGTGTTTCACAATTTTATCTCCCTACGCCTTTAATACTCTAATATCTGGATGATATTTTCTATTTCCAGGGCAATGAGATCTATAAGACAGTATTTGTGGCGTTCTTCCAAGGTGAACAACTCAAGTCGAGGATTAAGAAGGTTTGCACCGGTTTCCACGCGTCGCTGTACCCGTGCCCGCCATCTAATACTGAACGTCAGGATATGGTCAAGGGCGTTAGAACTCGACTTGAGGATCTTAATATGGTAAATTTTATCGTAATAAACATTTCTTTGGCACAGTTTGGATTGCAGTTTATTTCATTATAAACTCCAGTCAAAATCTCGTGCAACATTTATATGTGCAACAATTAAAACCCAAGAAAATCTCTACAGGTGCTGAACCAAACTCGCGACCACAGACAGCGCGTACTTGTCAGCGTCGCCAAAGAGTTAGACAGCTGGTCGATCATGGTCCGCAAGATGAAGGCCATATATCACACGCTCAATCTTTTCAATATGGACGTCACCAAGAAGTGTCTAATTGGCGAATGTTGGGTGCCTACCGCTGATTTACCGAACGTACAGAAAGCACTCGCCGATGGATCTGTAAGTTTTATCCTCAATGTTTAACTTTTAAGATTGACTTCTTAGGCAATATTTGAGGTTTTTAAATAATATTGTACCAATTTCAGAACGCATGCGGTAGCTCTATCCCATCGTTCCTCAACTGCATCGAGACGGACGAGGAGCCGCCCACGTTTAACCGCACTAACCGCTTCACCCGCGGCTTCCAGAACCTAATCGATTCTTACGGAGTCGCCTCCTACAGAGAATGCAACCCAGGTTTGTGTTACTCTTATCAAGTAGGTATTTATAACGCGTTTCGGTGCATGTGCTTTTCAATTTAGCCACGTGCTCATTAATCAAATTCTGTTCATTGATCACCGTACAATTTTTATGATTTCTTCGCAAATCAAAGGTACAAATATGTCATCGAAGTGAAAACTTGTGTTAAGTGAATATATTTGAGATTTGGATCAGAATAAATTAACGAAATCTTATTTTCACTTTAAAGATTAATAAGAATAACCGACACGAAAATTACCCTCATCCATATATCCATATTTGTATTAAGTATATATATTTGAAATTTGGATCAGATAAGTATACCTATATATTTGAAATTTGGATCAGATAATCCCTATAAGAATATATATTTGAAATTTGGATCAGAATAAATCAACGAAATCTTACTTTCACTTTAAAAATTAATAAGAATAACGGACACGAACATTACCTTCATCCATATTTCAGCTTTGTACACGATCATCACTTTCCCATTCCTATTCGCCGTGATGTTCGGCGACTTGGGCCACGGCATGATCATGGCTATGTTCGGCGCCTGGATGGTGATCAAGGAAGTGTCGCTCGCGGCCAAGAAGTCGAACAACGAAATCTGGAATATTTTCTTCGCCGGTCGCTACATCATTCTGCTCATGGGTTGCTTCTCGATGTACACTGGATTCGTATATAACGACATTTTCTCGAAATCAATGAACATCTTCGGCTCGTCTTGGACTGTTCCGTACGATAATAAGACTCTCGAAACCTACGCGGCCCTAACCTTGGACCCTAAGGCCGCGTACATCGACACACCCTACTTCATCGGTATTGACCCAATATGGCAGGTATGGCACATGGCAATTGTATTTGTAAAATGTAAAACCAGTTCGAATTACTCACAGTGGTATATTATTTCAGACGGCTGACAACAAGATTATCTTCTTGAATTCGTACAAAATGAAGCTTTCCATCATCTTTGGTGTCGTACACATGATTTTCGGTGTCTGCATGAGCGTTGTTAATTACAAGTAAGACAACGTTAATAAATATTCCTAGAGACATACCAATTTTGTTTATTGTATCTCTATTGCCTAATTGTTTCTTTCGTTAACAGCTTCTTCCACCGTCGCTACTCCATCTTTCTCGAGTTCATCCCTCAAGTGGTATTCCTCTGCCTACTCTTCTTATACATGGTATTCATGATGTTCTACAAATGGGTCGCTTACAGCACACTTGCTGAAGGTTAGTAATTTTTGTTTTCTTTCCACAACACAAAGACTTCTTAGTAACTGTGTATTGAGAATTCTTTTAACGATCAATTAAATGCTGCCAATGCTTATTATATGTATAACACTAACGTAACGTTGACGTGATTTTGTAGCATTGGTTTGCGTTCCACTTCTAAAGCTGAACAAGGTTATCAAATATAGTAGCGTGCGGTACACGAAGTTAATTTAATACGAAAATTACAAATAGTAGACGATGAAAGTGTAAATTACTGACCGTGAGATAGCTGGAACTCGATGAACATAAAGGAGATAATAATGATAATAATAATAATACCCGAGGACAATTCCACACACGGCTAGCCGATCCCAAATTAGGCAACGTAATGCTCGTGTTATGGTAACCGGACAGCTGATAAACATACATACGATATAGTACTTATATAGATATTTTTATTACGCTCAGACACAGAACAAACAACTGTGCTCATCACACAAATGTTTGTCCTGGGCGGGAATCGAACCCACGACCTCCGGTTTTGCAGTCAGGCTCTCTAACCACACGACCACGAGGCCATAAATTTGATTCGGGGAATTTTTAAGGGCTTGTATATTATCTTTTCCATATTATCGCTATTTTAAAATTCTCAAAAGAGCGTATTTAAGTATGAATATGTTGGTAGCAGATGCACTACTATTTCCGATTGCGTCCAAATACGGAATATTACGAGATTCGAGACATCTAAAGTAGGTATCGATTTGATGGGCCAATAAACCGGAAATGAAGGGGAACGGAACGATCGAAACATCTGCTTTCCAAGTTGTGTCGAAAAAATTTATTGCTTCTAGAGAATAAAAGAAATATGTATGATACTTTGTTATTATTGTCAAAGCAGTGCGTTTGACTACGAGCTCACCTGATGGTAAGTATAATTGATCCAAATACGCATTGATTTCGTTAAACAGGTTACTGAGCAACATTTTTTTCTTCCCAATGTAACCATGTATTGGACCGTTAATATCGAGCTTTAAAAAGAACTTCAACTGTAGTCAATACTTTGACTCGCCAGAGTGTTATTAGAATTTCAAATATTTTTTTCAACTTCTCTGTTAAATTGTTACATTTATTTCTCTACGTTGTCTCTTTGTCTTTGGCGAATGAATATACAAATAATAATTAGCTTTCATTATTTTACTAAATTCATTAGAGAACGAAGATGGTATAATTACAAGATTGAATCGTACGAATGGAATATCCCTCGCGAATTGAGGTCAGTGACTCGCTCAGAGTTGGTGGATATCAATCACATCCTATTCAACTAATATGATTTGAAACTGAATATTTTGCTTTAAGCATTTCTGTAATACTAGTTAACCATACCTTTTTTACTTGTGTTTTACTAATATTTATGAAGGAAAACATCGTAAGTACAACCAGCACACTTTCTAAAGTAGGTTATTCAATATATACCAATCCTGACTGTGGTAGCGTTGTGGTATGCTCCAAGCTTCCCACCGTTGTATGAGAGACTCAGCTGTGGGACAGAAGGGGCTGCGGCCGTCAATAGACCATGTACCTACCGTATATAATTTTCAAAATTATATACGTAGTAGCGATCTCTATTCGGATCTCGCGACAGTGATATTTTTAGACAATCCTGATGAGTCTAATGAGTATTTCATATTCGGTACGACAATGGTCGTCCATGGTTTGTACTATTTCTCTATCGTACAAGCTACTCCGACATACACAACGTGTTGTATCGCAAATGAAATAACGATTTTCTCCGTGCTGTTTTATTTTACAAAAATGTGGAAGAGCATTACATTATAACGACGCATATATTATAACGACGAATCGGGCCGCGGCACGACGACCCGTAGCATTGGTCGTCACTAGTCCTACGCTCCGTTCCGCAGCTTAGAGCGGCTCCGACACAACGCAAAAGTCTCATTCCAATGAAGATCACATTCGCTTCTCATCCCATTCGATTGTAGTTCAATCTTATGAGTCATAAACGATGTACAATAGAGCCTCTATGTTGTTTAATAAGCTTGATACGGCAAGATTCCCGACTCTATCGGACATGAACAGCCACTTGTTTCCTATTCAAACGACTGTTCACTCGAGTAGCTCATTCCGTTCGATCATTCGGTTTTTGTTGTCGCGCCGACTGTCAAGGCGCCCTTAGCACTACGGCTATTGATAATCTACGGCTATATAATTGAGAACGTCGAGACTCGAGACATTGTCTAATGGAGTGTTATATAATACTAGGTTTCAGCCGCGTTAATTAGAAAACAATCTATTAAATAACTATTTTAATAACGTCACGCTATGATTACTATAAAAATTACATGGAAAACGGAAGAATAAAGGAAAGCCTTTTTCGTTGCTGCTCCACTCCTATTAGTAATAGCGTGATGTTATATACGGCCTAAAGCCTTCCTCGATAAATGGACTATTCAACACAAAAATTATTTTTCAATTCGATCCAGTAGTTCCTGAGATTAGCGCGTTCAACCAAACAAACAAGCAAACAAACAAATTCTTCAGCTTTATAGTATAAGTATAGATTCAAATTTGTTCTATTCGGCACAAATTCTTTCTTCATATGCAATCTGTTAGGAATATGAAACAATTAATAATGATGCGAAATTAGCAATGTTGTTATTGTTATGTTTGTTTGTTTTGTTGTACATATTATTGTGCGTTTCCGAAGGTGATTACTACGTACTGATGATATATACATAGATTTTTATCTCATTGTCTTCGATAAGATACATAGAACAAAACAGTAGCTATTGACTCCACTTCGCGCCCCATCTTGAACTGGTTGTGTATGTTTATCTATATTTTTTGTATAGTTTTTTTGTACGTTCTCGTACAAATATCATACGTAATCTACAATTCAAACAAACTTTGAATACATAAATAAGTTGTAAACGATAGTGTAAACAGTCTGTGAAATCGTATTGTTAAATACTATTTGTCTATTTGCAATATGCATGCCATTCATGCATAGAACACAATATGTATACACGTAACAATTATTATGAATTAAGTCGGATTTATAGCTCGCTAAGTAAAAGCGTTTATCGCGCGCTATTGATCTGTTTGAAGTTTGATTACCGCTTAAAATATATTATGTACTATGTGGACGTTATTTCGATTCGTAAAACAGTTTTGTGCTACACATGTACCTTGTTCTTATATTGTTGTTGTTGTTGTATTCTTTATATCCGTTTATATTGATGGAGATACAATATCTAAAGGGAAATCTTACATTTTATTAACCACTCTATATTATGGGGTCAGATCGTTTAGTTCTGAATACCAAGCGCGATCCATTACAGCTATGTTCTGTCAGTGTTCGAGTGAATCGCTCACACTTAATGCAGTATTTGCATAAATCTAACGCTAAAGTTTTCAAATATGCCAACATTTCTTATTGCGTTCGAATAAGACTGGATTCGCAATCTACGACGTAACGCGTTAGTCGCTCAGTGGTTGTTTTTCTTTTATTAACTCGACCGATTACCACCTACTTACTGTTACGTTAACGGTGGATTAAGGCCGCTAATTGACAGCGGTAATAGTTAATTACACTGAATAAGTAGTTACTTACTTACTTATTCATTTGTAATGTTTACAATAAGTCGATCCATACCTTAGCTTATAATCATACATTGGAAAACGGAGGAGCGATTGTTTCTATTTTCATAGGATATTTCCAGATCGGAGTGCTTTAAGTTCTTTTTTAAAATATACTCAGTTTACTTAATTTATTTCGTATGGGTTTCCATATATATCGTCACGCCAGATCCCTAACGGGGTAGGCAGAAAGCAGCGAGTGCCAAATATCTCTGTCCTTACAAACCTGCC